>WBMY01012349.1:466772-544281 GCA_013397315.1 Donacobius atricapilla
AGGATATCATTAAAAAAATTTGGCTAATAAATTTCCATGGGTTTGGGTGAATGTGAAAGTAGACTTTCTTAGTGGCAGAGTTATGTTTATTTAAGTATCAACATAATTTTCTATGTTTAAAAAATTATTTAAGATTCATGAATGAAGTCAGACTTCAGATACCAAGAGGAGTGTAAAATGCACAGGCCATTACAGGAACTTTCTGATTCTTTCTGTAAGCCCTGCATCTCTGCCGAGTATCTGTCACAGTAGGACATGAAATAGATTGACTCCATATAGTTGTCTGAAGAGAAAGAAGGCTTTATTTACAGTTCCAACAGTTTCTTTTATAACATGCTGTGCTAAAATGTATATTATTGGTCCATGGGACTGACACTTCTCTCCATTGGTTAAGTAATAGGAAACAACACCTGGGGACAGTTGTTATGGGAAAGGGAACACTGTTTACTTAACCTGTTTTGAGACATGCAGAGAGACATTTTGAAAAAGAAACTGTTGTCAGCTGTCCCTTGGGAAAGGAGCTAGTAATTGTTAGCAAGCTAAAAATCTCTCAGGCTCTGAAATATCGAGCCCACAAATATCCTGCCTGTATTTACAGCCAGTCCTTGCTGAAAGACTGTGATTGACTTTGGCTGGCATCTTTATAGGTAGCAGGGTCCTTGTTGGGGGGGATGGTCATTTTTTGCTCCTTTTGGAAGTTGCATGGAGAAACAAATGTCCATAGCCTGTGCTGTGGGGTTGCATGGACTCTTAGGCACAGATGGGAATGAGTGGTTGCAAACTGTAGCAGGTAATGATGGCAGCAGCAGACCTGGCTTCTGTGTGGTGGTAGCTAACCGTCTGTGACTCAGGCATCTAAGCTAGACTGCAGAAATCATGGCAGGATAATGACAACTGTATGTTTCTTATGCAGAAGCAGCCATGGGCTCTCCACCCCAAAGCCCACAATCCCCTCCATGTAGAAGCTGGGAAATACTTGTTGGGGTTGGCCACTGTGCCTGTGTGGAGCAGGCCAAGGAGTTAGAAGCACTCGTTCGATGAATCAGCTTCTACATGGAATTAAACAAATAGCTGTATATGTCTGGATATTGCTATTGCAGAACTTCTGTCAAATATGTGGTTGAGATCTGCTTAGTAGCGTGCATGGTCTTTTTGAAGATGAAGTCTCACTTTAGCTTTTTTCATGGTATTAAGTCGAGAGCCAGTTCTGTGGAGATGAAGTCAAGACTGAAATGAGAACATATGTGAAGTTGTGTCCTAATGCATTGGGTAACCCATAGGGTATTACTTTGGGTAGCCTTTCTGTAAATTGACTTGTTTGTATGCAGCCTTTCACGTGGAGGTGATGAGAGATGATGCAGCTTTTAACTACCATTAATGTGCTTTGATTGATGGTGCATAAGTCTTGACTCACAGTAGGGAGGAGGTCAGTGAATTAAGCTGAAGGGTGCTTGAAGCTTTGTGCATGTGGGGGTTGAAATTGAAGTCGGGAGTAGTGACCAGACTTGCCAGATGACATTTACTGCTACTACTACTACTACTACAAAAAAAGGCATTAAATGTGGGATAAAGAGATAAGTTAAAAACACTTGAGGCAAAAGTGAAAAGCCATGGAGTTTCTTTAAGATGATTTTAGTATGTAGCTGAAATGAAACTACTGAAAGAGATCTAATTTGTTTTTATTACTGTAGGAGCCAAGATGTCTACTAATACAGTATTTATGTTTGTGGTAATATCTTTCTACCATTGTGTATCTCTATAAACTTTCTGTTTAAGAAAACTACTAGACAAAGCAAAACAAAAAACCCTCTCAACCCTTTCTCCTTATGGCAATAGTGCAGGGATTTTTGGGCCAGGATACATGTCTCCTGCTGTGTTATGCTGGTGAAATACAAAACAGAGAGATCTCTTTCTGAAGAGCAAGTTTAGAGATGAATTTGTCAGATTGCTGGCTTCAAGGCAAAGTGAGATGATCAGAGAAATTAGCTGAAGGCATGGCTGGGGTGAATACCTCCTTTCTTAGAGTGAGGGTGTTTGAGCAAGGAGACTTGGTGCAGACGACCTTCCCCTGAAAAGAGATGTTCTCAGACCACTTCCATTCCCCGGGGTCTGGTGTCTCCCAGGGGTTTGGTGGTACAGCTGCGCTGGCACTCTTCCTAATGTACTTGTAATAGCAAAAACCCACTTTCTCTGAAGGAAGTTTATTCTGGTTCGACAAGTGAAATGAAACGCAGCAATAAAAGCATTCTGAGACACTTATACTGGGCTAGAAATATAGATATTGTAACAGGAAAAAATAGTAGAAATGTGGAGTCGTTTCTATTGAACTGGTTCTTCGCAACCTTTCCTTGTATTTCAGGCAAATGTGCAGATCTTTACAAAATGCATTTTATTGAAAGCATGTGGGAAGACAGAGTCTTCTAGTGCATCTTCAGTTTTGAGGGGCCAACAGACAGACTGGCTAATGAGGGCAGAATTGGGAGATGTTGTTGTCAGAGTGGACACTAGAGAGGTTAATAGGGTAGGAAAGAACATAAGTAGCTCTCAATGGAATGGTACCCTACTGTGGTGAAAGAGGAAGACAGTAAGAGTCTGAAATCCATTTGAGTCAAGTATAAAAGAAGGTGTTGCTCTTCAGCAAGATTACTCTCAAAATCAGTTCACTGCAAATTGAAAGGAAGCCCATATGGAGTGTCTACTTTGGAGGACTGTTGGAGATGGAGGAAACTTTGAAGTGGTTTCTAGTGCTTTACGTGGTGCAGAAGCTCTTAGTGCAGGTCTTTCCTGTTCTGAGACCATATGTTGGTGTTTTATTCATTTTATGGTTGGAGTTATGTGTGTTTAGGTGCATAAACATGTCAGAAATGAGAAAGAATCCTCATTTATTTATCAGTACTAAAGATTAAAAATACTTTTAGGTTACTATACATGCTGCATTGTTATGCTGCAGCTGTCTTGGCTTGTGCTTTTAGTTGTAAATTTGTCAAATAAGGAAACAAAGTCTGTGCTTGTTGGTTTGTTTGTTTTTCTAGTCAGGTGGCTTTCGGGTCCATCTAAGAAAAGATTGAGGAACATCAGTGAAAATATGTTGTCATACCAAAGAAGGTGCTTTTGAATGTTTTAAAGGGGAGTAAAATAGCAAAAGATGGTATTGTAGTCTTGCATTATTTATGGTGCCTGTGCTATGAAAAAAATCTTGTGATGTTAAAGCTGTCCCAAAATGAACTGGAATTGTAAATTTCTATAACTCTGATTTCTTATTTTCTCTATAAAGCGGATATAGCAAACTTGAGACTTGTTTTAAGCTCACATAATAGGAGGAAGGGAGAAAACTCAAATTTCATAGCTTAATAAAATAAGCAAAAACTGTAAAAAAACAACTCCGTAGCAATTTGACGTCAGCTCTGCACTAAAATCTTTTACCACAGTGCACCATTGTAACAATAAGCTTCAGTCATCACTGTCTTTCAGCTTACCTGACTGTGATAAGCAGCACAGTATTTCTTTCTTTATGTAAACATTATGCCGCAAGTGGTTCATGACAGCACTTCAGCAAGCTGTGTCATGTGAGGATACTTGAGAAATGCATCAAAGGAGCTGACATTCTCGCACTGAGGTTCAAAAAGGTTGCAGCACTTCTCTTAAAGCGAAGAAGCTTCAAGGGGAAGATCAATCTGAATTTGTTACGTTTTCTAAGTCTCTTTGTGCCTATTATAAAGGACAAGATTCTGTCAAGCTAGTTGCATTTTCAGCTAAAAAAAAGCCAGAATTAAATGGGGCAAACTAGCTAAACAAAAAAACCCTTTCAAAATATAGCATGAGATGTAGCTAAATTTGGAGTTCTTAACAGCAAGCAGCTGCTTAAGTAATTAACGTATATAAGGTGGTACTGACCAAAGCAATTTGTATGTAATTTCATTAATGCCGTTAGGATTGCAGTAACAATATTTAAGTCTTTCTGTCCAAATCAAGATTGCAGCAATTTGTGCCATGTCCAAGATGAGGTTAGGAAGAGTGCTATGTTAGGGTGTGTTACAGCACCACTGTCTGAGTGGATCTGTAACTGCACTGGAGCACCTTGAACTGGCCGTACCTTGTTAACCGTCCTAATTATCATACCTTGCTCCAGATTTTTCATGTGCATGTATTTCTACATTTTTATAAGCTAGGATGGTAATAAGTTTATATTTAAAACAAGGCTTTGGGGGGGCTGCTAATTTTTTTGTTTATCTTTGCAATTAATTTATGAGCTTGTTGCTGTTCAAGGGCAAGAAGGAATTATTCTTTTTGTGTATGTTTTTGTGGTTTGTCCTTAAGTGGCTGAAAAATCTGGGAGAGCTCAGGCATAGGAGAGTGCTCCAAGTCCCTCTGAAACCTGAAGTACTGCAGATGAGAGGTTTTTAAGTTGCAAGGTCTGCAGCTCAAAGACAATTGGGTGATGAGCATAGTGACTAGTTAGGTAGCTTCTAGGCTCCAGAATAACCATTAATATTCTTCAGAATATTGTATGTAACCATAATAGCTTCAAAAAGATAACAATGAGTTTTAGAGCATAAGTGGAAAGTAAATACACATCGGGGGAGAATGTGGAATATACTAAAGTCCAAATACAGGTCACCTGCAAGACTAGGGTGGCATCACTGATGAGTCACTTGGTCGGAGAACCAAAGCTGGGAAGGCTTGCTGCTGGGACGCCCGTGGGTATTATTCCGATGGTGGCTAACCTGGAGGTGCTGACTTTGTTGAAAAGCTACTGAGAGAAGTCCTTCAGAGCCTTCAGGCTTTGCGGCAACCCTTCTGGCCTACCTTGAGCTCTGTCCTGTTGACGCATTGCCTCTTTCTAGGTCTAAGCCTTTCTAGGTCTGTAAATATGTGGGCGTGCTTTTGGCGGAACAAACCAGTTTTCTCTGCTTTTCTGGGATGTATTTCAGATGTTAAACAGAGCGAGGTGAGCAGGTTGTCTCACCTCTTGAGAACGCTGACCCTGTGTCCACAGGTTTTTGTCTCCTAAGAGGGGTGGTGGGGTGAGTTAAAGCAGCACAGTGCAGGACATCGGCGCCCTGCAAGCTCCTTTGAGCGTGCCGGTGACATCCTTGTCATGTGGGGTAAAAGAAGCGCAGACAGCCTCATAAGAAGTGATGGTCTGTTAACAGAGTACCCGTAAGGGAAAATATCCTGTGTTCTGCTTCCAGCCTTGTTCTGTGGGCGTGCAAGGAAGTGAGTCTAGGCAGGGGATTGGGCTCCATGAACACCAACTAGATGGAGAAGAGCAGCAGGCTGATTTCCCAAAATCTCAGGGTATGCCCTGCGTACCTGAAGTGGGAAAGCACACAGCTTGTGAAATCAGGCACGTGCATCTCACAAGGAAAACAGGCATCATGGACAAGTTTGTTTTGACTCATGCTGAGCTGTGATGAGTTTTCTGCATAGCACAGCTTCCGATTTCGCCTCTGGGTGAGCCTGATCTTGACTGATTTATACTAGTGCAGCTTACCTGTGGGATATAAATCATGAAGGACCAGGCTTTGCCTAGCTGAAAAGGAAGGAAACTCGATTTGGTGAGTTCAGAAGAAACATTAGCACATGGTTTTCTTAGGCTTAAATAAAGTTAGGCTGATGTTACTAATTTTCAATGAAGTTTTGAATGGTAAATGTAGATTACTTGTTCTTTTGTATTGTTGCTGGTCTCGGCGTTGTTGTTGGTGATGTAATCCTTGATTGAGGTTGGGTTTTTTTTTTGTTGTAAGTTTATGTTATAAAAACCAAAACAGGTTGACTAACGGGAGTTCTTGGAATCAGTGTAGTCATGGCAGAGGGAGGCATCACAGAGCTTTCATAAATGACTGTTTTCCTCCTGAGTGGAGTGGGGTACAGACACCTTCCGCGGTGGCTCCACACCGCCATTTGGGATGAGACTGCAGCAATATGCTTTGCCATCTGGGGATCCGTGCGGCAGGACTGTGGCGTTCCCTTCTCCTGCAGTGGAGGTTCACACTTTGTTACAGCAGTAATTCCTCACAAATTATCCACCCTTTACTGACAAGGCCAAGGGAGGAGATCTCCTTATTCTGCACCCCAAAAGACTGTGTGATTTTTCAGAAGCAGCTGCTTAGCTTGCCTGAAAGGAGAGCCTAAAATAGACAGCTGATTTGGGGACAGCATATCTGTATGTAGATGAAATTAAAGGCGTGCCTCAAAACACTGCTCCTTTAGTAGGGCAAAGAAATGTAGGGAAAGCTTATATCAAGGTGCTGCCTATGCAATAAGAGGACATCTGGATGGCAGCTGCCTTCATCTCTGAAGTGAAGAAGCTAAGGTACTTAGGCTTGCGCATCATTATTTGTCGGGTACTGGGTTTAAAAGTCAAGTCACAGGCAATTTTTAATGTTCTACAAGTAAATTCATTTTAATCCCCGGCAGGCTCTTAAAGGAGGCTTTTTTTAATGCAGTGTTGCAATTCCAAGCAACTCTCCCCCAGTTCAGTCTTTGGTAGATATTTTACCAAAATGACAATTGCAGTTAATACTAAACTACTAAAGCAACTGATAAAAAGAAATCAAAATTACCTGGTGCTTAAGCGTTTAACTTTCTCATATGACTTTGGTTCTGTTAAGTTTGACAAGAACTACCTTAAATATGAAATATTCCAGTTGTCTGCTTTGTAAGTTCATCAGTCATGGCTAGGTAACTATTATATGCTGAAAATGCAATATTTAATGAAGTTGGAAGAATAGCTGATTCATTAATTGCTGTGTGCAACTTTTGGAACTTATATTGCATCCTCAAACATTCTTTCTAAGCCAGCAACAAACCTGCTTGAAGCAAAATTTAAAACTCATGGTTTAACCTTAGTAGGAGTAAAGGTTAGCTCGGGTATCAGGTGATGAGGGACGCACCTAATGTAACTAAATAATAATAATAATAATAATAATGCTTCAGGACGAGCTCTGCAGACCCATCACTTCCTGAGGAAAAATGCTAATGCACTTTCTGGGTTAATCCAGCCACTTTTTACTTGAAAGCTTTGTTGAAGTTGCCGTGGAGTAGATTTGAAATGAAACCCCCTATGCAAGAAGCCTGGGGCTTGCTGGCTGCCCCGCAGGGACTTCCCCAGGCAGTTGAGCGATGCTCTCTTGGAGCAGCCCCTGGTGCTGGAGCAGGCAGGGCATTGCAGGCTTTCGCTGGAGCCAGGGCAGCATGTTAGCAGGTTGTGCATGATGTTTTCCAAAGCAGGGATAAAGCTTGGGCTTTCTTGGCAGGACGGGAGGGACTAATCCGTGCAGTGGTACTTATATTGATTTGTAAGGATTGTTCAACTGGGATTCCTCAGCTGGGTTATTACAGTGTTTAATCAGGGAGGGAGAATGCAGGGTCCCAAAAGGAAAGCAGTAGATGCTTTGACTGTTTTTAACTCTGCCTTTAATAGCTTTAGATTTGCAAGACACGTGTAGCTCTTCTCATCTGTGTGAATTTTTAACTTCCTTTTGAACAATGACTTGTGTAGTAGCGTTATTTGTCTATATTTGATTTGCACTCTCACTTTATTTCTTCTTTTTCTCTGACACAGGTAATAAGAATAAAATATCCAGGTAAAACTTTAGAGAAATGCTATGAGTAGAAATCTGTATATGGGAAACAGTAGAATAAATTGGGATTTTTTTTTTAATGTAAACGTAAGAAAAAGATTTAATTATTAGGTATTTTAAAACTTTTTATCCTGTTTCTGATGTAGGACTAGGTAATCTCAACAAAAATGCAACTAAACCTGACCTTTTCTGTGTCGAATTGCAGTTCTCACTGATACAAGATATCTTCTTAAAGCCATTCTCTCATTAAATATGACTGTCTAAGTTCCTTAAAGGCTCAGTAGGTTAACATGTGTTTGTCTGTTGTCTAAAAAGTTCCAATGGGTTTGCTGTTTGTTTCGTATGGGCGGCATAGGCTGGGAGCCCTTCTGCTGCCCAGGTGTTCCTGCATCCACGTCCTCTTAAAGGATAAGTGACAGTCTTTCTATGATCATCATTTTGGGATATACTGACAGGGCTTGCTTTCTCGGTTTTACTGTTGAGGTAATGCATCAAGAGTGAGGCACCCAGTTAACCTCACCGGGAAGGTAAGACTTGAATGGAGAATCGCTGGGGTCAGTTGATTTGTCTGTGTCTCATGTTCACTCTTTCTTTTTTTTTTTTTTGTCCTGAGTTAAGGGTGGGCCACAACAAGGCTATAGTTTCATAACTACTCCTCACAAAGTTATCACTTAAGTTTTAGCGTTCCTTCTGTTCCTGTCTCCTTCTGGGTTTTGAAAGGCGCCTGGCTGATTGCTGTCATCAGCAGTAGCTGGATGAGGATGTGCTCCCCCAACAGGAGTTGGGCAGTCCCAATGTGCAGGAACACAGGATCACCTGGTGTCCTGTTTGACTTTGGGTTCAAACTTTGACTTGATGCTTTTTTAGGAAGGAAGGTATGCTTTCTTCTGCCCTTTTTTTTTTTCTTCTTTTTTTCATTTTTTTTTCCCCCTAAAGCTGCAGATTTCCTTCGAGAAAATGGGTATCAGGAATTCTGTTTTCTAAATGGTCTGCATGGGTCTGGAAAAGGGACTGGCCACGACTTACATATTTTAATCTTGTGTCTTATAGTTGGAACATGTGTAATCAGAATTCTAGGTGGTTTAGATGGTTGCCTTGGATTTCAAGTCCCTCTCTCATACTGATGCCATTAGTGCTTCAACACTGGTGTGTGCAGTGGAGTCAAGCAAGAATTCAGCAGTGGTAGTGGTGATACCCTCCTACAGCAATTGTCTGTTGAGGCAACCAATATCCATCCACTCCACAAAAGGACCAACCTGACTCTGCAGTCCTTGGGTTAGAAATGGGAGCATGTACAGTGGGAGGTGCTTCTGAATGTTGTCTCAATAATTGCAGCACCATCAAAGGGCAAAACCATTAAAATCTCTGTCAGAGACATGCTTTGCCTTAGTTTGTCCCCATAATTAACAAATAAACTCTCCTTGTCCACCCTCCCTTCCCCCAAATGTCTGCCTTTCATCATCTTCACTCTTCAGGATGTCAAGAGTTAGGTGTGAACTGGATGGAAACGGAATTTTTCATTTTTTAACCTTCCATCTTTTTCTATCAGAATTCCTAAAACTCATTTTATCCACTAATCCAAGTGGATGAAACGTGACTTCATTTCTTCCTGCTGCAGGAAGAACCTGTAGCCAGTAGTTGCTGTTACTCATTGAAGCTTTGTTTTTTTGTGAGCACCTTTCCTATGTAGCTTATTCCTGTAGTTGTTACCTAGCAACATTAATTTTGTTCAGTTTAGTTTGTCTTCTATTTCAAGAAATCTATCAGATGTGTTTTGAGAACATATCTGGAGTCCAACCATGAACCTTTAGAAAGGAGGTGTGAAATAATAAAGAGACTTCTCTCTAGCACCTGTAATTAATGTATGTATACTTGGTGTTAGCCATCACTGCCGTACTGGCAGAAATGGGAATAGATGCATGTGGTGTTTAAAAACTACCTGGAGAATATTGGAGCAGTTACAAGTTCACTGTTGATTTCTCTGTGTGGTGTTTCAGTGCACTCAAAGAGCACAGATGCCCATCTCAATTTCATGCTCCTTTACCAAACAGCAGCTCTGTTTCTTGCCCTTCTCTCCACGGCATGGTCCATTTAGCATTTTGCAAGCTGCACATGCACCATGTGACATTTTGTAGGCCAGCAGCCGTAGTTGCAGTACAAAATAGAGGATTTCACTTAAGCTGAAAAACAGTAAAATGCAATAAAGGGAAAGAGTGCAATAAAGGAAAGGAGTGCAGAGGCCCATAAGGAGACTTACAGGATGCGTAAAGTTTTGGGGTTCAGGCTTGCGATTTTTAATTCAGACTGTGGCTACTGGGGAGCTGATGATGCCTCCAGGACAAACAAAGTTGTGTTTGTGTGTTCTGCTTTCACTTGAAATGAACAAAAATATCCTCGAAGCTTCTAATGTTCAACTGAGGCAATTTTGATATTTTTATAATTCTGTCTGACAGCCTTCTCTGATCTGGAGAACAGTGTGAAAGCATAGGGTTTGCAATTTTTTTTTATATTGTCTTTTTGTTTCTTGTGCTAAACTTCTCATCCATATGGAGCTTTCAAGAAATCAGGAGGGGAGAGGTTGCTTTGAATTGGAACTGATATTGGGAACGGAGGGTGTCATTCAGCTGTAGCATCACTGTAGAGGACACTGTGGGGTTTTTAAAAAATTGTAAGAGATCTGCTTATTATCATCCACCTTCTGTTGCATGCGTCTATCAGAGGTGTAGACGCTGCCAAGTACTAAATACATGCATCCTTAGGGGGCTGTGGATAGCAATTGTATGAAAATTGCAGATCAACTGGTGCCTGTGGCATTAGTGGACACTGAAACCAGAGCAGGGATGGATATGAGACATTTGTGTAAATATAGTGAGTGTAATTACGTGCTTGGAGGGAGAAAGTAATAGAGGAGTATGAGTGTTACCTAGAATGGACTTCTTTTTTGCATCATTACAACTGTGTGTTGTTAGTAATAGTTCACTTTCAAAAAATTTTAGTGATGGAGATTTCTGAAAAGTCTTTTCAAAATGGCATTTGGACATGGTACTGGAGGGACATGCAGCAGTGCTCTTGTGCAAGGGGTCCCCTTAATATGAGGGGTTGTCTTACAAAAGGAGTTTGTATACACATCTCACTGTGGTAATCCCTACCTGCATTTTTGATCATAAAACATGAGATTTCCACAATGCCAAAACCCTTGCAAAACATAATTGTATCACCAGTAGGAATCAGAATAACTTACTTGTGGTTTTAGAGGATCTGAAACAGGATCTTGAGGTAGTATGTATTTTCTTTTTTCCCTTTTCAAATTCTTCTAGTTCATTTTACTATAAATGTATTTTCCCTGTATCGCCTATGATTTACGTAGTGTTTCACTGCATCATCAATGCACGATGGTAGGCTGTATGCAGCTGTCTGTTCCTTTTCTTTCACTGTTTCTGTCTCCTTGAGGGTTAATTCATGTGTGCTGGAGAGGCTGCTCACAACTTGGATACTATGCTCTACTCAGCTAGCTTCAGTGAACTCTTATATGAGGTATATCTTAGCTTTTTTGTTTTGTCAAGATGGACCTTGAATGTGATGCTCTGAAACTCATTTTGGGGAACTGATTGCTGGTGTTAGGTTGTCAAACAGGAATAGGTGATCAATCAACAGCTGCCTTACTGTAACAAACACTTGTCTACATATGTGCTGTTAGGTTTCATACAGTATCAGACTCAATTCCATGGTGACAGAAAAGTGCTATAGTTCTTTTAATACATCTACCGAATTCCTAGTAGCTCTTGCATCAGTTATCTCTGGGAACTGATTATGAGGGATAATGCGGGATGAGTAAATTCAAAAATGAGCAAACAAGAAGGAAATTTTTTTTTTCTTTTAAATAAAATGTTTTTACAAGCCTCTTCAATCACTACTATTTTAGGTCCTGTGAGGTTTTTCAAAGTGTTCCCTGTAAACTGTGGACCATATGTGAAAGGGAAGGGTATTTGCTGAACTGTCATTTAGATACATGAAATGCATCCTGGTCTGTAGTCCAAAGCTGGGATTCCTTCCATGCTCATCTCTTTTTCAGTAAATAGAATTTCTGCCATGCAGTGAGCCCCTTGACAGCCATGAAAATACTTGCTTTCTTCAGGAAGCTGGCACAGCTGAAGATGAGCCAGGATCATTTCAGCTTTATGTCGCTTCAGAATGAGTGGGATCCTGCTTAGTCTTGTTAGCTGAGCTTAACATGTCAAGGCCAACAACTACCAAAATAAGTAAATAAATGAGGATCTAGGGGATAGAGAAGGACTAGAAGCAGAAATGCAAGTGGGACATGGTTAAGTACAGATTAAAGTTTGCTCAGGGGTTATCATCCCTCCTACATTATGCTCGAAAACATTGAAAATGGATTCAAGGTGCTTTTTTAATGGAGCATGATAGTTTACCTCACTAGCTTAGTACGGTTTTTGTAACAAAGTTTTCCTCTTTCTTTGAATTGAACTTTTAAACTTTTTCTTGTAATTGAAATCAAGATTTAATTTACCAAAAATACTACTTGCAACATCCAGTGGAGCTGGTTTCTGAACAAAGCCAAAGTTTAACAAGTTGTGGGCAAAGAAACAAAAGGAAGTTCAGACAGCTGCCAGTGTGTGCACTTTGGTTCCAGTTTGGGAAAGAACATTGCTCACAGAAGAGTCTACAAAACTGCCAGTACCCTGTACACCACCAGAAGTAAGTCAGAGCTAGTTTTGCAAGTGTTCTCCTTTAAAAATGACAATCAAAAGCCAAGGGCTGTTTGCATGTTTGTGCATGGAAGTGGTAAGTAGCCTCTGTGCTGTTCAGTTGAAACAGAGGAATAAACCTTGAATATCCACTTTTGTACTCCTTGATCTTATGTCAGAATTCAATACAGATTAGGGAAATATCATTTGGAATCCCCAGAAGTGCATGTATGCAAGATATCTGGGGAGCTGGAAGCCCCTCAGCCACCTGCAACTCTGCCTGCTAGGTTCTTTCAGGTCAGTCACAAAATCTGTGTGTGCATACTTAGAGGACCAGCATGGTGCTGTGCTGGATCAAAGTCCAATTATTTGCAAATTTTGCTGTCAACTAGCAAGCCTTCTCAAAGTCAGTTATGTCAACTTTTTTTTTTTTTTTTTCTGCATAGGGTCGTCTTGATGGAGGGGGGATCTCACTGGTTGGTAGAGAAAGATAATTTGAAGGATTGCACTGTTATATATGAAATACCCTTCTGAACAGTATACCTGCATGTGGCTGAAACAGTTAGAAATCCTGTGGAGGGCTTATTTGATTTTTGTTTAGTTAAGCTCTATGGAGAGCCATCACAGTAACATACTGGATTACTTGGCAGGCTGAGACATCTGCTGGCACTTCTGAGGTGTAGGCTACAGCAGTGAGGTTTCCTATTGCGTCATGCTGAAATCTCTCCAAAACATTATGGTATTTGGTAGTAAATGCCATTGTATAGAGATGAAACTGTATGAAATTCAAGACTGCAGGCTTTGTCTTCAATAAGCTCAAGGATCTTGAGGATCTTTTGCTCCTGCAAAAGTTTTACGGCAAGACTGAGGGCTATTATTAACAGTGCTGCTCCCGCAGAGACGAGCTGACAGAGGAGTGAAACCATTTTCTGAACTTCGGTGCATCATATTATTAGGAGAATTCTATGCTCCTTGTCAGTGCCTGTCCTGTTAGAAATTGAATTTACGTGTGTAATTGATATACTTAAAGGTCTGCTAATTGTAATTCAATGCTTTAAACTGTGTACTTGTTTTGCTTAGTGTTTTGCCTGAGGTGCCTCATTTTATGCATATTAGGCTACATTGGACGCCTTTTGCAACTATTTGCTTATTCAGGGAGAGCTTGAGATAACTCTTAATCATTTCTCCCTTGTTACAGTCACCTGAAAACTTAATGGTCTTGCACACTAATAGCTTTGTCTAAATTGTTAATAAATTAACGCCCTCAGGGACCAAGCCATATGGACTTCCACTGAGTATATGCCTCAACTTTCTTCCCTTTCTGCTTTTCACCATGCTAAACAATTGCTGTTAGTTGCTGTAATTTACTCCCTGACTCTGTGGTCAGGGTCCGTCTTTTATGTCTTCTACATCCAACCCCTAAGCTTTTACTTGACAGCCATCTGACACCCTACAGCTCAGTACTTTAGATGAATGATAAAATTTAAAAGCCTTGTAATTTGGCCTCTCCCTCTTTATACTCCTACTTCTGTGGTTCCCTTGTGATTGCTCAAGAAGTGTTTTCGATAAGTCCTCTCCAAATAGGATAAGAATCTGGAGGATGGAATGAAATTTAAATTGCAGCTCTGTCTCAAGATTGCTAAAAATAGCAGGAAAATTATTGTAGACTTTGTCCAAGCAAAGCAAAGCTTAGATTGTTGAAAATGCATCAACTAGCTGACTTACAGAGAAGATGGTGTAACCTAGTGAAGCTGAGTCTTAATAGTAGTGTAGTAGCTGTTAAATACAAAAATTGAGGAAAATTAGCATAAAGAATTAAAGGAAGAAACCTGTTTGTGGGGTGATGTGGGGTTTTTTTTTCCTTTCCTTTTTTTTTATGTGTTCAAACCTTGAAATCCTCTTGAGTACATTTGAAGAGAAGGCTAAGTGGCTGTTAGTTTATAGTAAAGAGCCTACTGATTTTCAGTGAGAAACATGGCATTTCAGGTCACTAAATAGAGCTCAGGTGTAGGGCCGTGACCAGAAACCTGTTTAATTCTGAGCAGATCTTTTGTTCACCCAACACTGAGAATGGAGGTCATCAGCATCCCAATACAGTTGTCATGTAAATGCCATGTTCAGATCTCATTATGGCTATCAAGGCATGTTGTTGGTGGACAGAAATTGAGTGATGCTGTTTTAGATTACATACTCAAGAAATGTGATATTTGTACAAAATCATTTATGGTATCTAAAAGAAAATAGTGCATCTGGTTGCAAGCTGCTTCTGATGGTTCATTTACCGAGAAAACATGGCAAAAGAATGGATATTGGAAAATACAGTGTGTTAAGGTGTATAGCACTGTGTGTTTGCCAGCTCCATCGCTTGTCTCTACTTTCCATCCCTGTCACGAAGAGTTTTGTGAGACGAAAAGGTTGCACGCAGCAATGGTATGTTTTGCCAGGCCAGTTGATACAGATGGAAAATAAGGGCACATTTTTGACTGCACAAAGCTCTGTTTGGTCAGGAGTAGCTGTTGAAGCAGCGGCTGCGCTGTAACCAGAAGCAGATATCAATGTGTGTGTTCGTCAGCCTGCTGAACTCCTGATAGGGAGTGATGTAACTTGTGGCTAGGGAGTAATTACAGTGCTCTGCAAGAGGAGTTCAGAGAGTGGTTAGTGCAAAGGGCTTGCAGAGTTCTCTTGTCTTGCAGAGTAATTATGATCGTTAAGGAGGAATGATTGAGCACAAGTTACTTATTTACAGTGAGGTAAGGTGGCGTATATAGAAAAGTTGGTGCCCTTTTTAGGAACTGATGTTCCTCCAGCCAGCCACACCACATCCTTGCTTGATTTACTTTGTCCTCTTGAAGGTAGAAGTCTATCTATCACACTGCAAGAGCAAGGATACAGATAGATCTTTTTATATGAAAGTCGTTGGACTGCCCTTCAAAATACCATATCCACTTGTATAATGACGTCTTCCAGCACTGCGGCACTGTCTTAGTTTTTTTCTTTTCTTATAAATTATTTGGTCTTACAAAGTATTTATTACAGTGTTGGACAATCTAAACTTGATACATTGCCAAGCCAAACTGAGCTATTTGTAAGTGATACTCTTTGGAAATGTATGGCAGTTTATCAGTAAGTGAAGTGGTGCTTCACATTAGCATTGTCATTATTAAAAATGTCACCAAATTGTGGTTCAATACACACACACACACACACACATATACATAAACATATATATATATAGTAAATACTTTAATATTTATTCTGTGTCTGTAGCTTTTCACCATGGAATACAAAACAAATGTCCATTGCTGGCTCTTCTGGCTCTTACTAGTTGTGGTTTTCTACTCTAAAAGAAATACATTATTTCTGCAATAATAATTTGTACTGTAAAAATGTAGTTAAGTAATTATGTGATCATTTTACTGAAACTGAATCTTTGCTCTTGCCACATTTCCTTTGCCTGGGACTTCCAGATGTGTTACACTGCCTTTATTTTGTCTTTCAGATGACGATGTGGACTTGGAAGCTTTGGTGAACGACATGAATTCCTCATTTGAAAGTTTATACTCTACATGCAGCATGCAATCAGAAACCACTCCGCTCCTGCAGAACGGCCAGCTGACCCGCAGCCAGCTGCCCTCCTCGGCGTCCGGCGCCCTGCAGCCCACGTCCCCCAGGCAGAAGGTGCAGCGCTCCCAGCCAGTGCGCATCATGGCAGTCAGGTAGGGACAGGGCGCTCACCTCCTTTGCCCTAAGTTCTCATGGACTGGCTTCAAAAGAATTGTGTTTTAAAATAGGAGATCCACTTTGGTAAGGAACTTATTAGTGTTAGACTGGACTTCCGCACACCTACTATGTAGGTGAAGGACATAATATTTTCCCATATTATGACCCTTCTTTTAGTCAAGGTTTGATGTTTCTGCAGTAGCTGATTTGTAGAAATGTGTCATTGGTACAAATTGGCAGAAGCTATATCCATAATTGGATTTTTTCCCAAACTGTTAAAACCAGTGCTCTCAAGTCTGGTGTCTACTGACAGCCTATAGGTTTATTAAACATAAGAGATCATGCAGATAGATGAGGGGATGCTCGACTACTTTAGAAATACAGAAAGTGCCTCTCTCTTTGTGGAGATTTCCTGAATGGTTTAAGACCAACAAACAAAAAAGGAGCATGTCTTAGTTATTTATCTGTTCTTCCCAGAGCACTTTCAACTCGCTCACTTGAGTGCGTTGTGTAAGTAATTACCAAAAATAAAGTTTAAATGTTGTACCTCTGTTGTAGAGCTGAGGACTGGAATTCAGGTTTCAAGTGGAAAACTCTTGATGGTGATGGGAGACTATATAGGTGATGTACAGGTTCTTAAAATCTTTTTATGCAGCAGAAGGAAGGGCGCTCCTGTCAGCATGAGTAGGTAAATTAATTTCTTTCCTGCTAGTTAACAGTTTCTTCTTTGAAGGAAGAGAAAAGTAATAATAGAATAAAAGAAAAATTCCAAGTGTGAAAGAGGTGGCTTCTAACTCTTACACTGATGTATTGCTTATACGAATGGTATACTTAAGACAGGCACCTTTTCTATTTGAATGGGTACGCAGTGCAACTAAGCTGATTATGCTGTCAGTTCTACAGGTATTTCATAGTTACTCTCAAAAATTTACTCTCTGGAGTACTGTAGCTGTTGATGTTTTGTAAATATCTCAGTCAAAACAAATCATTTTTGGTATTTAAAAATTTAGCAACTCTTCTTTTGAGAACACTCTGTCTTTTTGAAATCTGTACTTCCATGCACACCAGAACATCCTGTGTTTATCGTCATCAAAGAAGGTAATGGTGAAGCTTCTATTCAGGGTTATCTGGATCCATCTTGTTTGCCACCGGAACAGGGTGATTGACTGTGGTCTCCTAGGAGCACGGGTTTATGTGTGATTCAGTTACAAAGTAAATGATCCACTGGCAGCAGTACAGGTGCAGCAGAGCACAGCACAGGGAATTCCCAGCTTCAGGAAACCACACCTTCTTAATTGTATTGAGTCTGTAGTTCCACTTCTTACAGTGGAGGTCAGTCAAAAACTTGCAGTACAGTGCACTGTTGCACAGATATGGCAGTCTACTGGTCTGCAGAACTCTTACACTGTCCTTTTACCCTGTGCTGTGGAGAACTGCACACATGGGGAGCACAAAAAAAACCCAAAAACAAACAAACAAAAAGAAGGTCAAGTAGTTGTTGGCATAGGTCATAGTTATGGTTGGGAGCTGCTATTTATTGAAACCCTCCAGATCTGTAGTGCTCATTGATGGAACACCAAGGCAACTAAGTTGCAGGAAAAAGTTACCTGTGGAGCAGATTTCACAGTAGTTAAATTTTGTCATCCCCCAGGTTCCAGTACAGGCAAAGACAGTGAGAGTGCGACATGCTGCCGGGGGCAAACCCAGCAGTTGTCTCCTGGGCAGCTCTGTTAAGGAGGCTCTGCTTGCTGAAGACATGCAGAAAAATGAGAGCCAACTGAGTTTTTAATGATTTGCCTTTCAAACCCAGATGTTAGTTGGTTTATAAACTTTCATGATTGCCACTAGATGGTGCCTTCTGCTTAGGCATGGAAGGGCAGCCTGCTGCAGTCAGCTGGTGCATCTTCAGCAGTGATGCCCTGGCAGCAGGGAAACCAAAAGCCATCTGTGTAGTCATGAATAGGTCTTACAGCTGTTCTGGTAGGTTTTAGTTTTTCTTTTGTTGGTGTGGGCACTGCAGGTATACTATAAACTGGAACTTAAAACTCATGCAGGCTCATGAGGCGCACTTCGGTGGTTGCAAACTTGTCTGAACAGTAACTGTACAACAGGCATAACGTGGGAGGGTATAGTTCCTTATTGCTTATTGCTAAAGCCATGTCTTTGCATTTTCATTTCTTCAGGAAATGCCAAGTTGCTTGGAGATAGAATCTGGTATTATAATGAGGTGACAATATTGGTTTAAGTCTCAGCTTAGAGAACTTTCCAGTGGGGTACATGTTTGTTTTCAAATCCACTTGGAATTTGGCTCTGAGTGGCTACCATTGTTTTCACCTCTTTCTCATTGGTTTGGAAGAGCTTTACTGACTTTCTGGCACACACAGCTTAAGCTTGTAATCTAGTGCTTACAACAGTGAGTACAGATAGATATTCCTGTTTATTTTATTTGAACAGTTACCTCAGTTACTCACCCAAGTAATCAAATTATGAGCAACAAAACAGCATAGATGCCTGACTGGTCATTTTTCACATGCAATTACTTACTTTGTGCTAGGAGTTGCTGTAACTGTATAGCAGCTACCTAGAAAAAGGGTGGGTTTGATTCCTTGTCTTTAGCGTCGTTATCACAAATGCTGGGGCAGAAGAGCCAGGTTCTAGAGATGCCAGTTTGCTCCTCTTAATGTGTAGTGCTTCTGTGTTTATAGGCGTCTTCAAGAAGAAGAACAGCAATTCCGAACATCATCTTTGCCGGCCATCCCAAATCCCTTCCCAGAACTTTGTAGCCCTGCAAGCTCTCCAGTGCTGGCCCCTGGATCTTTACCTCAGAGTCAACCTGCTAGTAAGCATGTGAGTATGGGATGAAGCTTTGGGTCATCCATTCGCGTGCAAACCAGCAGTGGACTACTTCAGTTTGAAGGCAGAAAGAAAGCTTCCAGATAAGTAAAAACACTTGTAGACTTGGTCTGTGAGTAGGGCAGCACTGGCCGAGAGAGTATCTTCAAATAGGCTTCAGACTTTTCTTGAAAGGTTTGTAAGAAAGAAGTGTAAAAATTAAGTAAGCCTCTTTCAGATAAATGCATGATGTGAATGGAGCAGTAATGCTTAATAGCCTTCAGATTTTGTTATTCAGCATAAAGGTTTATTAATTCTAAGGTCAAGTGAATTAGCTTAGCGTTGGATAAGGATCTGTGCCTTTTATACTCCATATTCTAGATGCAACAAAAACACTGAACAGCTGACTTCTTTAAAAATGTGGTGGTGCTTTATTTGCTGTTTTTCATGAAGCTGCTCAAAAAGCAACGGTGTTCTTAGAGCTTGTAACTAGGCATAGCTCATGTTAATAGGATTTAAGGGGAAGGTTGTCCCATGGAAAGCTGATTGAATAATTTCCTGGGTTCTTGGCAGTTAAGATAGCCCAGACTGAGTTCTCATGTGGTCCAGAGCAGTAACTGCAACAACACAGGAGTTTTTCTTCTCTGTCCTACTCCACTCTATAAGAAACAATCATCTCACTCTGTATCATTCCTCAAGCACACTCAAAGACTAAAGCTAGGCTCAGAAACCTTTATTTTGTAAACTGTGCTGACCTGCATTGGAATGAAAAGATGGGTTGCTGTGACTATTGGCTTACAACAATTCTGTTCTAGAGTACCCAAAAATATTGAGTTCTGTGTCACTGCTCAATTAGTTTGTAATTAGCTCCTACATCTTCTCTGAGAGATAAAGGGCTTGGGTGGGCAGTTGAGCTAAATATGTATGCCCAAATGTGTGCCCTTCCATGTTCTGTGTTGTGTTTCAGCGCCATAAACAGCTGCCTCCTTTCCTGAGAGACGCAGTGCATCTCCGCTGGTTTTACTATATTTCTTACACATACAAGACAGACACATAACCAAATCATGCCCTGGGAAAAAACTGAGCCATCCCATTGGGAATTTAGCTCAGGACCCTGTCAGAGACCCAGGTACTGGCTAAGCAGAGAGGCTGTTTTGCCAAGGCAGTGTTGATGTGACTCTGGGGAGATAAAACCAAGGGCAATTCTGCCTCCTGGCACTTGCCAGCAGGACAGCAGCATAGCTGTCTTTCTGAATAAACTTTAGTTTCTGATGAACCTGTGTTTACCTCTCCAAATATTCCTGAGTTCAGGGGGTTTTGGCCTTTTAGCTCTATGTTTTACTAAAATTACCCAAGTTACCCTAAACTTGGCTCCGTAAAACCTTAAGGAACCCTAAATCATGTGTGTGTCAGTTTTCATTCCAGTGAGATGGAATTTATAAACTAGTGGTTTAACAGCAGATAAATATAAAAATAACCAGTCTTTTAATGTATGTAAGAAGGTGGCCATAAAGGCAGAATAGAAGATCTTTTCTTTTACCAAGTTTTACCTTAGAATTTTTTTAAAAAATGATTCTACATTACTTTGAAATGAAAATTTTTGGCAAATTTTTGAAAGCCTAAAACAAAATCATTTATATTGTATAAATATGCTTGCTGCTGAATTTTTTAATCAATGTCAATCCATTATAGTGGTAGAACCTTTTAGACTACAAGCTGAGGAGGTAAAGCATGTTGGGCAATAACAGTTTCCTTTGTAGATGCAAATACGCTGTTCATTTCAGCATATCAACTCACTGGAGGCAGTTGAGAAACACTGGCTCAGGGTGAGGGAAGAACGGGAAAGTGTTCTTTTCCTCTCTAACAAAGTATTTTGCTCTCTTTAATGAAGGGTTAGAGAAACAAAACTGAAAAAAGCTTTCTAGTTTTAAAGTATTAATTGTAAAAGGAAAAGAGTACGTTTGGTTTCTTCATGAAGGAAGAAAACTACCTCAATTTTAAACATGGAATATCATTGAATAACAAAATAATCTTTCTGTTCAACTTCCTCGTAATCTGTTTAACTTAGTTTTAGTTCCTTTCATGGGAATCTGCTAACCATAATGAGTAAAAAAATTGGTAACTTAAGGAATGTTATACATCTTTCCAACTTCAACCCATTTAAAAAATGTAGAGTTTGGGAATTTGAGTAAATTATTTTAGGACATGCTCTGGCTGAGATAAATGTCTGTCAATACAATACAAACTACTGATTAATAAAACAAGTGCTGAGTTTAGTTAGAGGATTGCAATAGCAAGTTTTAATACCTAGCAGTTAGGGAAAACAAGCTGTGCTTTAAGGAAAATATAATGTTAAACGCTAACCAAAGTAAAACATCCAGGTACTTAATTTCAGGTTCTCTGCTTGCAAATTATGAACACAAATTAAAATTGGAGATGGGAATGAGCCTTTCTGTTTACAGGGGATGTATGAGGTGCTAGTGAATTCCTTTGGTGCTTCTGAAGCATTTATAGGTAAATAAGCAAATAGCAGTTCCAGCCAGTAGTGCTGCAGCTCTGATCACACAGGGCATCACAGCACATGCATGGTGTGGAGGAAGTGTTGCCTTTGGTCAGCTTGTATTTTTGGCACTTGAGAGGGTCTTAGGTTAATGTGGCCTTTAGGGATTTCAGAAAGAAGTATTTTGTTTGCTGACCATGTGAAACAGTGGAGAGATCACTAGGAAGCTGGAGGGTCTGATGACTTCATAAGAAAGGAAATGTCAGTATTGTTCCTCCTGGAAGGTGTTCCAGTTCAGTGTTACTTAATAATTGTAAAATACAACTCTGCAATGATAAAATCTAGTAGTGGTTATGGATGAGGAATTTAAAGATCCAGTCTTGTTATACACAGAAGAGTCTCCTGTCATAGTGCCAAGCCTTAGGCATAAAGAAATGCTAGCTCTATTCAAGTTTTACTAAAAGTTATACTTTTTCCCAGTATATTGCCCCCTATAGGAAAAGGATACATGTGTGAATGAAAGAGTGAGTAAAGAAGCTTTCAGGTCATAAAGCTTGAATTATATTTTTGGCAGAAAAAATGGATATTGGCTTTTTTAATATGCAAAATTTTATTTTCGCTGGAGCCTGAGATACAAATTTCTTGTTGCTTCTGAGTCTCTTTGTTGTTTTTTTCATGCAGTTACCACTGTTTTTTAAAACAAGCAGTTCACAGCATTGCTTTATGCACTGCTCTGCATTTGTTTCATATTCTTGGCTCAGCAAAGAAAGGTAAAAACAGTAAAACAGTGAAAAATAACTGTAATGAACCTTTCTTACTTTTTAATGCTAGGTTATTTTTTCTATCTTCTCATGGTGACAAAGCATTTTTTAAATTGTACTCAAAAAAGTGCAATAATTTCATTTTTTTGAAAATATTTTTATGAGATCTGTTGGGTAATGGTACTAATTCACCACAGCAGGAAGCAGTATGCCACCTCTAACCCTGCTGCCAGTCAGGCAGTGAGTACTGCTTTTAAAGCTGATGGCTGCAGCAGTGTACTACAGCTGCTCCCCAGAAGACAGACAACAGTGAGAAATAACAGGTCTTCAGTACTAGCACAAAACTAAAAACACGTGTAGGCAAATGGGATAGTCATTTAATGGGAGAAGCAATCTGGGAGGTAAAACTGGAGTGTTAGGCGTATTGAAATAATTTCAGATTTGTTTGTTAGAGGCTTTTTTTTAAACTCTGGATATTCTTCTTTGCTTTAGAAAAAGAGAACTTAATCTTGTGGATAATTTTTTTTCTGAGCAGACGAAGGTTGAGAAACTGGCACATAATTTAGTAGTAAAAGATTTAGAAGAGAAATAACTGTGAACTTCTAGGTTACATTGCAAAGGCTATCCTGTACTGAGCAACATCCAATGTGGCAGTGTCTGTGCTAATAGGGTTGTGTGACCAAACAAACCTGGTGATAGTCATTCAGAAATAATCTGTCATTAAAGACATAGATGCCTCTTTGGAGTTCACCAGTATGATCCTTTGCTACAGGTCTGCAGGTGGAAATGGCCCACTTTGAGCTTAGTTTTACAGTGAAAAATGTTAGATGTCAGGTTGTTGATAGTGAACAGCACATGGGTCTGTAAAAACTGGCACAGTTGAAGTTTAAGTAATGTAGCCAACCAGCTGGTGAGCACCTGTATGAAAAGTACCAGCCAGTTGTGCTGTTGAGTCAGTGGCTGCTTCAGTTTCTGGTGTGGTGAGTGAGACAGTGCAGATGTCTCGTGCTTGGAGAAACCATGATCCATCAGGTGGTAGCTGACAAAGAACTCTTAAGTCCGTGAGTTGAGAGCAGCATTGTGTGTGAGCTTGGATAGGAGGCTGACAGGAGAGGAGCTCCCTGATCAGTGCATGCCCAAGCATTCCCCTCCTCATCATGTGCCTGATTGTCCTCTGAGTATCACCCATCTGCCCATCACCACAGAGCCCAAAACTTCAGCAGACCTCTGAGAGCACCCCCTTTGTCCATGCACAGGAAGGGCAAGAAAAGGCTTGAGCAGGAAGGACATGGTCTGGGTAACACTGATGCATTGCAAGACCACTTGATATTTTTTTCCCTTTTCCCCACATCTTTGTAAGCAAGGCTCATGCACACCTACAAGCACAAGATCACCCCATTTCTGAGGGGGAGCAGGGGTTGCAGGCCAGGAGAGGGGACAGCTGAAAGTTTTTAAAACACTGTTTACTTAAGATGATAAATATGTTTGTCTAAGAAAAATGGAAACCAGAAAATTATACCAAACCAAGACCAAACATTTGTCCAAAAGTTTGCTAAAAACATCAGACAGCTACCTTACTGCCAATTGAAGTCCATCTTTGTGTTGCTGGTATAAACGAAGAACTGGTTGGTAACTTAGGTTATAATTTCTGGTTGTGTACAAATATTTTGGAAAAAGCTGCAATAATTACATGTAGGTCACTGCAATGCCACAGGATATTAGGCTTAAGTATCTTGTGTGAGTCAATGAAGCTTTCAACTGTAAAAATAGGGCAAATTTCTCACATCCCCCCTCTATACAGCCCAGGCAAACTTCCAAAACACAGTTTGATGTACCCAAATTATTTACTCTTTTCTAGCAAATTAAATTCACAAATGGATATGAATTAATGTCATTCTTTTTTCCAGATTTAGTTACCCTTCAAGGGAACTTGTGTAAACAGACTTCTTAGTTTTTATTGTTCTAATTACATGTTATGATGCACATTTTTTTATTTTTCTTCCCATAAAACTTTTATATTGGCTCTTTTGAAGATGAGGATGTTGATTTTCTGAAGAGAAGCTGTATAAAAATATGAACTTCTGTATAATGCCGACATTATGTACTAAGTTAGATTTTGCATATGTCACAGCAAATTTTCTGCCTGATCCCTCAGTGGAACAATCTTTAGCATCAAGACATTTTGAAAATAAATACTGACATCTGACTGACTCAACAGGGCATTACTTTCTCTAAACAGGCCAAATCTGTAGTTGGGTATAATCTGGTCATTTCCTTAGGTCCGAGTCCAGGCGGTTCCCTTTGGCCCAACTTTAAAACACAGGTTTTCATAAGTATCTGCCATGACACATCATGTTGTTTCTCTCAAATCTTTCTTTGAAGCAAGTCTCTTACACTAAGTAAATAAATCATAAATATATTGCTCTCCAGCATGTTTAACTCAGATGCTTTTTTTAAAGGCAGTTGCAATTGTGTTTGGAAAAAATAGGGGAAAGAGCAGGCCTCAGCTGCAGGGCTGTGATCTAACTGCATGAAAGCAGGCCTTTGGGTGCCCCTGTCTCGTTTAGAGAAATAACACTTTCCCAAACTAAACGAGCTAAATTTGATGGGCAGTGTAGGGAAGATGTTGCATTACTTGTCATCTTATCTCCTCTCTCATGGAAACACATTGTCCTGAAATCAGGGTGGGAGTGAGTTCACATCGTTCAGAAAGTTGCATTTACTCATTACTGAAGAAGAGAGTGATGAATATCTGAGGTCTAAGGAGCCTTCTGGACTAAGCTAAAGACCGGCAGCCCTTGGTGCAGTTGGTGCTGTTAGTGCTGGTCACCAGGTGGGTCGGCATGTGCCCTGCTGAGGAATGGGATCAGCACAGAGGCAAAGCTGCTGTTTCGCGCTCCTCAAGCCTCTTACACCAAGAAGCTTCGTGGTAGAAAGAAATGAGTCTCTTTGTTCCTGCTTTTTTGGAAAGTGCCAGAACAGTAGTTACAGTCCCAACATGAATTACTGGAAATACTAAGGGCATCTCATGGTGAAACCCAAGACGATGCTATTTGTTGGGATTTTTTTGTTTCTAACGACACAAGCCTGGCCCAGCTCCCAGCAGCGTTTTGGCTCCCTACCCGGAAGAGATGCTGCGGCCGCGGGGGAGGGCTGTGTGGTCAGGGCCAGCGGGGAATGCGCTGTCCTTCCCACAGCGCTCTGGCACACCGGGCACCACGGAACCCACCTGGCCCAAGCCCGCCTTGCTCCCTGTGTGCTGCTACCCCCACTGGCTCTCCAGCCACACAGCAATGCTTGCAGTTGTTTTAAAAAGCTGTTGCACAGTAATAATGCTGAGCGGTCTGTAGTGTTTGCATCAGTAACTGCATTAGTGTGTTCACACTACATTTTTGGGCGTGCATCTTAGTTATGTGTGCTCTTACACATTTTGTTGCACGTTCCTCTTGCTATATTTTGTTAATGGCAGAGTAAGAATATAACTTTGCCGTTGCATGCTTTGGTCAGGAATTGACAGAACTGAGGAGCTATCAGGCTGAGAAGACAGTGAAAAATGGGAAAGCATAATATGAGTGGAATTTTAATTCTCTTTGTGCCTAGTGAGGCAGGCAGGAATGGATTTTGGTGTAGACATAAGTGCGGTAGGGAATTAAAAAAACCACAGAACTATATTGAGTGACTGTAACCATACCATAAATGAATGGTTGAGATGAATCAGGGATGTCATAACTTTGTGCTGATAGCCTTTAAGGAGTCATTCAACAAGGTGACAATAGCCATACTGAGTCTGTGTGACATCTGTGCTGTCTGGACATGAGGTGTTAGTTCAGGTCAACTTTAGACATTTTGGATAGGAGCCTTTTTGGACCTCTGCTGTCCAGTGGGGCAGATGAAAGAAAGCCCCAGCTCATAGTTTAGAGCCTCTGCTCTGTGTATCCTATGTTACTTTGTGGCACCAGTTTGTTGCCAGACGCTGGTAGGTGAGCTGACCACGAGGTCCTTCCCGAAGTGAGCTGTGGCAGCTCTTGCAGAGCTGCGCTGGCACCTGCAGCTGAGCTGCTGGTGATCCCTGGTGGATGCTGTAGACGTATGGAGTGCAGGACTGGGAAGACACCCAAGTTTTTGCTTGCTTGCTGGCATCTACTTCTAGGGATGGAAGTCAAAGCCAGTGTTTAGTTTGTTCCTTTCCAACCCATCAGCACAGTTGTTGCTTAAGTGTGAGGAGAGATGCTGTTCATTCAGAGCAGGTAAAAGGCTTCTTTGGATTTGTTTTAATTTCATGGACAGTGACCTGTGCCCGTGATTAAAGTGGAAATCTATTTGAAATGTCCATCTTCATGTAGGTGGTGTTTGTGTGTGGATGCATGGGGAAGAAGGAACTTGGAGTTAGTTCATTGTTTTGGTAATGGAATGTTCTTGCATTGTGCCAGAGCTTGCAGATACAGTTTTGTTCCATTTCCTAAACAGGGGGAAATGTCAGTTGGAGTTTAATAGCATTTTTGTATTACAAGAATACCACTGAGTTAATTAAATCATTGTGGGATGAGTTTCAATTCTCTGTGCTCTTGATTTATAGCCTCCTATTGCTATCAAATTCTTATTATATTATTCTTCCTAGGAGTGCAGAATTACTGCACTAAAAAGTGATTTTGTTTAATTAATGTAAGTACCTTCAATCTTTGCTTCAGCCTGGCTGTAATCTGAACATCATTTACAAAATTTACATTAAAGTGAGTTTAATCTGGTCTTGCTAAAGGACAAGCCATTATTGGTTCATAGAAGCCACATCTCGTGTTTCTCCATTGACATTAGGATTGCTTGTTCTCTCCAGCGGTAGACCTGCTGCTGCTGGGGTTACTCGAGCTGGTTTCTCCTGCTGCATTTCAGGAAGCAGCAGAATTGGAAATGGTATTGTTGTGCTTCATGCCTGGAGCATTTGGGTTTTTCTGGTGTTGCTGAGGGAGAAATGAATAGCACTCCAAAACAGAATGGATTGACTATTAGCTGGAAGTTTGGATCCAAGATTGCCCTTGAGCATGGGATGTTTCTGGGAAATGTGACTAAAGTAGCTTTGTCACAGCAGACTTATTTCCTGTGAGATTTCATTAACAGTAAAGAAAACACTGTTCTGTAAGTTTTTATGGGAGAAGGGGAGGAAAGTGGGAGAGACCTTTAAAAGCTGCTTCTGTGTCTTACCAAACAGGTGCTTCTTTATAGCACCCAGTTCTTTTCAGCTGCCCCTTTCAGCTGCCTAGATCTCTTGTCTGGCCAGAGTGAGGAAGTGCTCTGGTTTTTGGGGTTATTTAGAGATGGGCTGTGAGGACACTGCTTCACCCTGTGCACACACGAAGTTTACAGTGTGCATTGTCCATCCAGACATTTCATAGGAATGTTATCTCCCACTCTGTGCCTCATGCCTGCCAGATATCCTGCACTGTTGGAGGAGGAATTAGGCTCGCTGAATCGTGTTCAGGAGCTGCAGTGGAAGCAGCTCCTGAGTGCTGGGACTGATGCCTGTGCCTGACAGTCACCAGGGAAGGTTGGCTGCCTCACCATGTGCTGACCTTGCTCATGTTCCTCCTCTCGCCTTTTATGTTCACCTTTTAATATTGTCTTTCCTTACCATCCTTGCCAGAATAGGTAATAAGAATGGGGAAAGCTGTTCATAAGGAACAAACATTGCTTTAAAAAAACTGCTGGGGAAAAAAAAAAAAAGAAAAAGAAAAAAAAAAAAAGGGACGTGCAAAACTTTAATGAGAACGTTCTAAGCTAAATAACATTGTCCCCGTAGTAAAACACTTGGATTTAATTTTACAGACAAGTCCCCCTTAGGCTTCTATGAGTCATTTGTGAACGTGTCCTTGCCTGCAAACTTTAAGAGAAGCTAATTACTCTGAAGTCACTTGCTTGTCACTTTGTTGCCAGTTATTTTCCCTGTTGCTTACTAAAAGCCACGGAAAAGAAGACAACCGCAGAGTTTCTAGAGCTTATAAATGGCTTTATAGATGTTTTCAGCACTGATCATTCACCAAGTACTCAGTTCTGCTGAACAAGCTGTAGATGGGATCTTTGATAAGCATCAGGTATCAGGTACACAGTTTTAGCATTGAAAAATGCCTATTGTGGTTCAGTTTATGAATGCTTTTTACTATGTTGTCACAAACTCCAGAGCAGTGTTATGTTTAAACATTTGAAGTGTATATATATATATATATATGTGTGCGTATATACACACATACACACACATATATATGATTGTGTATAGGAGAAAATCAAAAGATTGTTTGCAGTACTGTCACTTTATAATGGATTTATGGGACAGCTTGAAAAGAAATAGACATTAAATATATAGAGATCACCCTCCTCTTCATGAGGCAAAGAAAAGAAAGTTAATGTCACAGGAATGACAACATCAAGTCATGCAGGTAAAACCTTGTATTTGATGTTCTCCATGTATTTTTCTGTGCTATATGCTGGTTTGTTCTATGTATTTTTTTTTTCCCATGGATGACCTTTGAACTTTTTTCTTTAACAAACTAGCTTGTTAAAGCTTTGTAAAGCTCATCCAAGTGAGGCTGAGCCTTGCCTCTTGTTACAGCCTTGTCAAATGAGCATGCTCTAAAAGGCAGACTCAAATACTGTTTTCCTGAAAAATGTTCTTGCTGCACTTGAAGATAATGTAATTTAATTTCTAGTATTTAAAAGGTCCTAAATATATTTGAGGACCTCTTTAGTTGTCTTCGTGAGTGGTGCTGAGACTGGTTTTTACTCCTGAATCTGAATCCAGTCAATGTTTTAGTTGAAAGTTTTGGTTTATGCTTTTTGATTTTCTTTGAGCATACTTAACCACCATGATTTGCATCCTAGTCTGTTGGGGGTTTTGGTTGTTTTTCTGGAGTCGGGTTGTTGGTTTTTTGGGGTTTGTTTTGCCTGTACATGTGGGAAAGGTAATCTAAATGCTGAGTCGTTCATCTTCTGCAGAGAGAGCCTGTCATTCCAAGGGAAGTGAAGTGCTTGTCAGCTGGGGTGCCATGAGAGCGCCACATTCAGTCCCAGGGATAAAGACTGTCAATTTCTAACCATTTGTACAATGCAACACATTTTTTAGTATTTTCTAGGATATTAATAAGAAGGGGAATATCAGGAGGCTGCCAGCTATATTTGTGCAAATGTACCTTCAGTGTAATTTCCCTTTGCTCACAGTGAACATTCAGTTCTGCATTACACTGCATGCAAGTTACATATGAGCATTTGCTTACAGCCTAATTAAGCATAGCTTAGAGCAGTACTTAATTGCAACATTTCAAGTAATACAGAGGAACTTCAAGCCAATCTGGCTAGCAAGAAATTAACTCTGTACTCTGCCCAAGGTTGCGCTAGCTCCTGTGTCTGTGAGGTTTCATTGTGTCTTGCCCTCTCTGTCCATGGAATAGCTCTTGGGCAATCTTCAGAGGTCACAGAGAAACCTTTTAGGATTTCAGCTATAGCAAGAAAACCTGCAAGAAGTGAGACAGAGCATGATGGAGTCTTTCAGTGAGTAGAGAAATTGCCTGTGCAGCAGACGTTGGCTTTGGGTATCTTCAGCAGTTCATTCATTGATGTCTGAATGGCTCTGAGGTGAAAGACTGCCATGATGGCGTATAATCATTAGAATGAAAGAGCTGAATGAACTTCACAGGAAGCTTTCTATATGTTACTTTTATCCCTTAAATAAATAAATAACCTAATAACTCTGAAGATGGTGACATCAATTTTACAGCAGTGTAAACATGCTCACATCAGTTTCTCCACTTTGCCTCTTTCCTGAACTTTCTCCAACATGCAGCTGTAAAAGCTGTGATGTTTAAACTGGTCAGTCAAAATGCTCAAGTATGATGTGCATGCAAAGGGCTTGTTTTATCCCTCTGCCAGAGGCCTGGAATTGCTAATGGCCCTACATTCAAATGCTAACCATTAAGGAAGGGGAGACACTAGTAAAATTCCAGCAAAAATAATATAAAAAAGATGGACAGTGTCAAACATGATTCATAATGACTGCATTCTTTGAGTTTGCAGCAGGCTCTGCTTTCTGCATAATTGAGTTCATGTCTACTACAGCTATATCTTTTCTGAACACAGTAGGTGCAACTTAGTGGCAGTATCTAGGTATGAGGACTGATGGATTGGGGGGGAATTGATTGATTATCTTCACTTATTTATTTTAAAATACATTAATGTAGGCAAGAAGGAAGTAATTCCTTTTCCTCTTAAATTATGTCACAATATTTATATAAATTTTCAAACCAGTAAGGTCTCACTGAGATCAAGGAATACATTAGAAATATTTGAAGAGAAGGTATTTAAAGCCTGACTGGATAGTAGCTCAGATTGCTTGGCTTAGACTTGCAGTCAATGCAGAACTCTGACCCTGATGTGGAAGGACTTCTTCTGTTGCCCTAATTTTTCAGCCTTCTGTATGTCTCTCACAGTTCATAGTTCTTAGGTTTTTTCTCACACACGGGTGTTATAAATAGAAGCAATGTGTTTGTTAGTTCAAGGTAGTTTACATTCTTGTTCTCAGAGCTATGGACAGCTGATGGACAGTTGTCTTGACCAATGGGAGGGGGAGAGGTGTCAACCTTCTCCCCCAGTCCCTGGCCTTTGTAGAAATACTATAAAAGCGGAGTCAGATTTTGTAATAAACAGTTCATGCCTTCTCACCAGAGTGAGTATGTGTGTGTTTGTGTGTCTAACAACATTCTTCCATGATTTTTTGTACAAACCTAACTGTATTGGTGCAAAACTTTTGCAAGGCCAATTTTCCTACAGTGACTTAACAGATCTTTTAAATGGTTGTTGAAGAGTATTGCTTTATGCTGGGCAATTCTGCTTTTTGCGCTATAACCATAATGAAGTATTTTTGAAGGACATATTTGACTTTACATAACATGATTGTAAATTAGGTTTGTATGCTGCAGCTGAATTACCGCTATTGGGAATTAAATACCTATTTTGATTATTGGTTGCATATTGAATTATAAAATGTGTACATTAATATAAGACAAACTTGGAGGTCTTTACCTATGACAGACAAGTAGTAGGATTGGCCATGCTTTTCATATTATTTGCTCTGTGGTAGCATTTTTTGCTGCTGGAAAGTGGTATGTAGACTAATGAACATATCCAGCATAGTTGTTTTGCCCACCTACAGGGAGCCCTTTCTTGAATCTCAGCTTGGGAGAATTGGAGATAAAAACTTTCACTTCAAAGGATGATACTGGGATTTCTTGGTGAAGGTAATCTTCACATTTTTGTGTCCAACTTCATATCATGAGTGGTCGAATTAGCAGTTGGCTCAAACTCAGTACACAAGTCTCATAAAAGCTCTGTCAGAGATTTGGGGTTAATCACCCTTACGTTGCCAGATTCCTGCTGTCAGATGCAAACATGTTAATTCCAGCCTTTACTGCCCTTCTGCCCTTCACAGACCTCTTCAGGTAGATGCTTGCTTCCTCTCAAAAACAACAGCAAGTGCTATTTTGGGAAGGTGTTGCATTCCATATTTTGCTTGATGAGCCTTATGGTCTGACCAAGGGACCTTGGTGTGTGCTGTGTTCCTCCTCACCTCTTATTTAGGTTGCTTGTCTCCAATTAATGGTGACATAGGGAAGTACCTTTCAAGTGCTTTCATGCTGTCCTAGGGTGGCAAAGCTATTAAAGATGGTAAGTTGCACAAGTGCCTCTTCCTCTTTCTGTTGACCACAGTGGGAACCTGAATGACTAGTGAAGACAGGATGTGCTTTGGCTGAGGTGGCTAGTGACAGCTGAAATGACTGCCACCTCTGTGTGGTTCAGGTGGAACGCAGACCAGGTAGTGATCTGTGATCATGAAGATCCTTTCCTTCCCCTAAGTTGCCAAGCTGTTTTATTAGGACTGAATTGGGCCTTGTTTCTAAGTGGGAAATTTTTGTTGACCATGTGCCTGAATGGTTGATGTTCTCAGTTACTCCTGGAAGAAGCAGCAGAGTTTGTTTATCTGGAGAGCTGCTGGCAGCTCCAGGGCTGATTTTTTTCCTGTCATTTGTTAAGGGCTTGTGAAAAATTATGAGTTTCATATCACAGTCTTGTTCTACAAATTCAAGTCAGTACTCTTCCACATCTGTTTAGCAGTTTCACTTCCATGTGCAGTGTTCAGACATTTGTGGTAGCCTTTTCAGTGGAGAAATATAGATAAGATTTAGGGAGGGAATACAGGCTTGCGTAGACAGATAGTTTTAGCCATTGGTGATTGATGCACAATAGTGATGCCAATTTTTGAGAAAAAAGACAATTTGGTAACAAATGGGAATCTGGGCTGGGGAAATATCTCTTCTTCAAGAGCCAGAGGAGAGAGCAATGGTAAGAGTTTCTAAGGGAGGAACTGGACTGCCATTTCAGCACGTAACTTACCTCTGATTTGCTTTCTGATTTTGTACTAGGGAAAGCTACCCTTAGCTTTTGTTTTCTGTAGAAAACCAAATGCAAGAAACTCGAGCTGCTTTGTGAAGAAGGAAGGAGGTTTAATTTCCCCAACTGATTATCTTTGTAATGGACAATCAAAGTCATTAAGATCTCTTTCTGATGTTTTAGCTAACTAAAAAGCTGGGTTTGTCATCTCAAGGTGCTTTCCATGATGACCCCCAGAATGAGGCTACCTGGTAATTTATCTAATCCAGTCTGTACATATGGAAAATAATGATGTCTGCAGAGAAGATTAAGACATTTGGCTTAATGAGGCACTGTCAGTGGAAGGGAAGTGTGTTATATCACACTTGAAGAGGATGTAGCTTTTCACTTCTTTAAACAGGGTTTTCATGGTATAGCTGAAAGAAATTCATGCACTAGCTATTTTGTTACGCTTTAAAAAGTGAAATTCATAGGGTGCACAGGTTGGCAAAGCCTTGGTTGATGTGAGTCAAGCAAACGTGGGTCGTTTTCTTTTCAGCTGGGTTCACTGAAAGAAGAACGTACAGAACTCTGGAAACAAATTCACAAAACCACTTATTTATTACAAGTTACACTTTAGGGCTGATTAGTGTCAGTGATGCTGAAGAGTGTATAAGTAACAGTTGAACCAAGAATAGTTGCAGTACCGAGTATTTTTTGTTAATACTCTGCAGGTAGCAAAAAATTTCTGCTTTTGCCATGTGTAATATTGCGCAGGAAGATGGGGTAGTCGTGGAAGAAGCAAGTGTTGTGTCATTTTTCTATGCTGTACAAAAGGCAAGATAGATGTTACTCCAGTAAGTAACCTTATGCTCCGCCACCATCCAAAGCCACCAACCTTTTGAAGCTTGAAAAGGCAATAAAGTTTTTCTTATGTGTAGAATTGTCTCTACATGAATGAATTGAAAGTGGCAAGTACTGAGATATGATGAAGTCAGCAGATTTGGTTTGACACAGTTAGAAATGAGAAATAATTAATAGTTAATATTATTATTTCCAGATAATAATATAATATGTTTTTAATGGACACTTGAAGATAAATTTGTTTTCATGTACAACTATGTATTTAACCTATGAAATTCTACATGGTAATTGAATGGAAAATTAGATATTGAAATTTGAAATGTATAGTATGATATTTAAATGTATATTAGTAGTTTACGTAAATACAAGAAGCAATAAGATAGAGACTAAGGGAAGAAGATCTTAGTATTCAGATTCATATCAAACCCAAGCTACTGTTTGGAGAAGGAAGGGAAAGGAAAAACACTGTTTACACTGAAATATATTTTATTCAAATTTTGTCTAGAAAGGACTATTTACTTAATAATGTTGCCCAGGACCTTAAGATCCTGAGATGTTTACATGTCTTCCATTATACGTTGATCTAAATAGTACTTTTGCCTTTTGAGGCTAGCTTTCTTAAACTTAGGTAGCTGGGTCTGTGAGCCAAGAGCACAGCATTTTAAAAAATGTTTTATTTTGAAAGGGAATGGAATTATGCACTCATGGAAGTAGAAACTTTGGAATAAGAAGGATGTCCAAAGGTTGATCTACCTTCTGCCAGTCAACTGAGGGGAAAATTGAGCTTGGGAAAAGACATTTTCTTTTAATAAACCTGATGCCAGTGCCTTTATATTCTCTTTCATTTTCTCTGTGGTTCAGTTCAAGAAGGTTTCAATGACCCAGATTTTTCTCAGCATAATCCTAAAGAAGATCTATGATATAAATACAGAGCCATCAAAATCCTTTGAGAAAAAAATTACCATTCGTGCCAAGACAGAGATAAAATTACTGATGTCTTTGCATGGTGGATTTCTTTAACTTCTTGACAATAATTTAGGGAGGAGAGAAAGGGGCAGAAGGAAACATGCTTGTAGGTAATGACTTTTATGTGTTAACTGTAGCACATAAAAATACAGAGTCAGCTTCCTTGTCATTGCCTTTCAGAGTCTTGGAATGGTTGGTTTCTCTATGAACAGCTACAGTAGAAAGGCCACTGTTAAAAGATTTCCCACTTAATATCATGCAGAATTGGTTTCTAGAGGGTGTCTCTTGTCTTAAAAGATTCATTCAATGTTTGCTCTTTTCCTCTTGGGATTTTTTTCATACCCTTTTGCTTACACTAAACAAAGAACCTAGACATCTGAGCTATTTGAATATAATTGTCTTTTTAATACAGGTAATTATTTTAAATGTTTAATGGGATCCTCATGAAAATTGTTGCATAAACTTTTCAATTAGAGAGAGGCTCTTTGATTGCATTTGTGTAAGATATTTAATCGGGTGGACAGCACAGAATGAATATGTTTGGAAATTATCTCAGATTACCTGCTTGTAGGGGGATGCCTATAGGGAGGAGAAAGCTTTGCTTCCAATTAACTTCAAAGATAAGATAGCTTAATTGGAAGCTCACTGTGCCTTGACAGCTTCAGAGCAGCAGTGACTTCCATGTAAAATAATCTGAAGCAGATGCTGAATGAAAAAGTAGCATTTTATTTCATGCAGGCTTTGGCGTCAGATCTCTGGCATTATGTTATCTAGTTCTATATGAGGAAGCATTTTTTTATCATGACATTGATTTCAGCACACTACTTCATATTTATACCTACACTGCTCAGTTCATCAGCCTCTGACAAACAGACTGTAATGCTAACTTAAAGGGAACTTTGAGCCACTTTGGCTTGGTTTGGGAAAATAGTGATGAAGAATCCTACAAAAAGACCCATTTAGGGTTCCTGATCTATGATCAAACTAGAGCTTTTTTATGCTTTTAGTTAATGTTGTGGTTATGTAACTTTTCACTATGTGTGTGAGAGCTTAGAGGCTAGAGAAATGGGCTGCAAAAAAACTCATGAGGTTTAACAAGGGCAAGTGTAAAGTCCTGCATCTTTGGAGGAACAACCTCAGGCACCAGTACATGCTGGGAGTCATCCAGCTGGAAAAAAGCTTGGCAGAAAAAGACCTGGGGGTCCTGGTGGACTCCAAGTTGAATGTGAACCAGCAATATGCCCTTGCTGCCAAGAAGGCTGATGATATCCTGGGCTGCAGCAGGCAAAGCATCGCCAGTAGGTTAAGGGAGGTTTATTCAGCACTGGTGAGGCCACATGTGGAGTACTGGGTCCAGTTCTGGGCTCCCCAGCACAAGAGAGACATGGACGTACTGGAGAACATCCAACAAAGGCCTAGGGAGATGATATGGGGACTGGAGCATCTGTGCTGTGAGGAAAGGCAGAGAGAGCTGGGACTGTTCAGCCTAGAGAAGAGAAAGCTTGGGAGCATCTTACGAATGTGTGTAATGGCCTTGAAGGAGGGTGCAAACAGGACAGACCCAGGGGCTTTCCAGGTGCCCAGGGGTAGGACCAGAGGTAATGGGCACAAATGGAAACACAGGATGTTCCCTCTGAATGTGAGGCAACACTTTTAACTGTGAGGGTGGCTGACTGCTCTCAGTCACAGCCCACAGAGGTTGTGAATCTCTGTGCTTGGAGATACTCCAAGGCAGTTTGGATGCTGTCACAGAGAATGGGCTCTAGGTGACCCAGCTTGAGTTACAGGGTGGATCAGATAACCTCCACAGATCCCTTCCATCCCTCAGCCCTATGTGAGCCTGTGATTGTTCTTAAACTTTTATAATAAAAAAAACCCTCAACACAAAAAACGGGTAAAGGTGTGTTGATCTTTAAACATATAATCTCTGTCTCATGTCTTTGTTATTAAAGTTTAGAGTTATGAGGGTAAAGCTCCTTGTTATTTCATTTGTAACTACTGAGTTTCTAAGAGTAATATTTTTTTGCTTGTCTGGCATGCGCCAGCATTACCAACATAATCCACTTGAATATCATGTAAGAATTCTATTAAAATTTACTTTAGTGGAGAGATTTCTATGTTGAGTATTTGGATCTTATTTATGAACAGTACTGAAATTGAACAATGGCAATCAAACTACACCTAAATATGTGTTCTATGTCACATATCAGTAAAAATAGAGGAGCCAGTCGTCTGATTTATAAATGATGAGAACCTGGACCAGAGCACTTAGAAGATGATCTGTTCTCTTGGGAAATCCTCATCCTTGGAGGCACTAAAAATAACATCACTCAAATGCTTATTCAACTAGTCACAAGGGATAGAATGAAAGATTACCAGTTGGCAAAAAAAGATGATGGAAAACATTTAAGGGCTGTGAAAAGAGGTTTATATGATTCAGTGCAACTTTGCACTGAAATCTGTTTGGTAAGCAGCAGCAGAATACTGATAATGATGTACCTGCAAAGGAAAAAGATGTGTGTAGTATGATGGGGAGGACTGGGTGGGGTGGGTGTATTGATTTCAGGGTAAGAAGAGCTGCTCTGGAATAGGTGTTGGTACAAAGCAGCACTCAAATCTCTGTGCTGTGGCCTGCAGCAGGAGATGCAGAGAGGTGACATGTTAATCTTGAGGAACAGGCTGAAGATAGGAGCTACAAGAGAGGAAGGATGGAGCAGTTTGTGATACTTCAAATCAGGCTGCTGAGAACTGGTGAGAACATAGGAGAGGAGAGGCTATTGCTGTTCATCTGCTGTGTGACCACAGGTCCTCTAAAGCAACTTGTGTGTATGCCTGCTGAATGTCTCACTTATTGTCGCTTTAGCAAAGTAACCTTCTTTTTAAAAGTTGGCATAAATGCTGCAGACTTCAACCCATATAATACAATCTATAATGAGCTAACTACTTCACTTTTGAGCCACTGCTGCTCCAGGAATTAATGCCTGGAAACCTCAGTACATGTAGACGATAGGGGAGAGCTGAAGGACATTGTTGTGAGTAGGATTGTATAGAGGACCATTTAGTTGCCTTTGTTTCTTAGCTTTTGGTAAAAACTGGTTGATTCCTTTCAGTTCATAATAGTCTGAATACCAAGCTGTTTCTATAATGTCATGGATTGCTTGTTCGGCATCTTTTTAATTAGTGACATTTTATTTAGTCCAAATTAAATATGCCAGATGTAGCTGATTTAGTGGCTAACAATGATGAGTGAGGGGAGGGAGAGCTAACATATAGCCAGCCGTCTGTTCTCAGGGAAGTATTTTTTTTTTTTTTTTATTTTTTTTATTTCTAGTTCCATAGGAGAAGTTGGAGTGGTAACCATGGCAGCAGGGAATTTGTCCCTGTAAGCTAAGCAAAGGGTTGGGTTGTGTGGGGTTTTTTTGTTTGTTTTTTTGTTCGTGGTGCCCCTACTTGGAGGAAGGGGTGTGCAAAGTGGTCTCAAGCAAGCCCTGGAGAGGGAACTTGGAAATAGATAAGTTAGAGATGCTTGCTGTGGACTTAAACTCAAGAGCTGATCTTCCTGTAGTGTGCATGGATGGATAGGTGCAGCAGTGAAGCAGAGCAGTGAGAGATGTGAAAATTTTTTTGGTATCTTGGATCTCTACATGAAATATTTTGGAGTGGGGTAGTTAGACACTGTATGCTAATAAATCTCTTGCATTGTTGTTTTTGGATTTATGCCAATATTTTTCTCACTTTTTTTTTTCACTGAAAATGAATAATTCTTAACAGGTTGGAAGAGAGTGAGATTTGCATGGGTCTAGCTGCATGCAAGAGAGAATATCCAGCTTAATTGTGGTGTCATAACCCTAGATCTTACATCAGCCCTGGAAACTTTTGCCATATCATACCACTATTTTCCTCTGATACTTAAATCTACCAAAAATTAAACAGCAGAGCAGTTTCATGGAACAGTTTTCTTCACATTAAAGAAATCACTAAAAATGAGAATTACACATGCCTTGGGGAGAGGATAACATAAGCTCTCTTCTTCCATTGACATAACTTTTCCTGGGTAAAGATCTGCAGGGGGTTAATTCTGGCCACACAATCGATGCTTACATAGTTGTGCAGAAATCCCCTCCCCACCCAATGTGAGCAGCTCTCTTAAAAGCATTTATTATGTGCATGTGACAAACTGACCCATAAAACATCCTGAACGTTGCAGGCAGCAACAATTAGCTGATACTTGCTGCTTGGAATCGCTGGCTTCCAGAGCCGGTAGCTTGGGAGACGGGAAGTTAAGCAATATTGCTGAATACTGTACAGCCCGGAGGCAGCTGACGGCCGGGCATTAGGGATGCTCTGCCACGCTGCTGGAGTTAAGCCCGTCACCCTCTCCTCACAAAGCACCCTGCTGCTGCTGCTGTCAGAGCAGTATGAACTCAGCCTGATTGGAAAAACTGATTGTGCGTTGTGCCCGATGCTGTTGGAGTGCGGGAAATTTGTATTTCCAAGATGTGCTTGAGCTTTTGGGATTTTCAGTGCATGGAAGCCATTGGGCTGTAAATTTCATGGGGTGTTTATGCTTCAAATGATCATCATTCCTTGAGTGTCTGTAGGTTACGGCCAGTTTTCATGAGGAGTCTTTCTCCATGTTATGCCTTTTTTTTTCCAGTAGCTTCCATTATTTTTTTCACTGTCCTAAGTTGTTCTTATCTTCATATTTTCACACTTAGGTTGGTTGTAGCCCTTGTACTTTGTCTCCATGTAACATATCATACTTGATTCTTATCTTATCAAGTTGCACATGTTGAATCTTAGAGGTTTTTCTTTAAAAGTTTATTTTGTTTTGCCTTCCAGCTTTCCCCTCTCTCCTGGCATCTTTGGTGTAACTTCCTGTTCTAGGATGTCATTGCTTCATCAGGATGTGTGTGTGCATGTGTGTGAGAGGAATAAAGGAGCTCTTGTAAAGATAGATAATTGATTTTTTTTTTTTTTTAATTTAGTGCACCACTGTATCTGTTTCTGAAAACTTTTCAGGCTGGTGAAGTCAGTTCGAGCACATCTAGGAGCTGGGGCTTCAGCTAAGAACTTGTTTTCATTAATTTTTTTAATTCATTTTAGCCCTCAGGGATGCGGAGGAAACCTTATGAACTCTGCTCTTGCAAGCTCTGGGGAACAGATTCACAAGTCCTTAAATCCTTGGCTTTTTTATTTCCTGTGATTATTTTTGGGAGGATGGAGGAAAACACAGGAGTGGGAAGAAGGTCTATCTTTGTCTTACCCGGTATTGCATTCTCAGTTTAATTTCTGTCCAGCTCTACATCTTAATGCTAGTTTAGATTTCGCTGCTACCAGACTAAGTAAACTGGATTGCATTTGTTCAAGACAAATTTCATAACTACTTGTTCCTAAAATAACGTGTTTGTTTTGTTGTGTCTGGACATTCCAAATATAGTTTATTTGGCATTGTCCCCTGCTGTTTTTGTTCCATTTTATTTCCGTTACTACATCAACCACAATCAAAGTCCCACGGTCCCATTTTATCACATAAGAGACAGTCACCATCCCAAAGGTTTCCTCATGCATTAAAAATGCATACATTTTCTAATACTAATCCGCAGTCTCCAAAGACATCTTTGAAAGCAGTCTCCGGTCCCTTTCCTAATAATATGTGGCTGGACCTGTCGATGCAGATAGAGTGCTGGAGCCAGGTCTTGGTGTGTGTGCAGCCCTTAAAGGTGTTCCTGTTGTCTGCTCTGCAACCTCTCTGCTCCTCTGTCCTCAGAAAAACATGCAAGGGAAGGTGGGATTTGTGGGTTACCCACGCAGAAGTTCTGCTTGGATAATCATAAATCAAAGTGAGAAGCCAGTTGCACCTTGCCGAGCCCTGTGCTGAAACAGCTTTTTGGCTCATAGGGTGGCTTGGGTCCTAGATGACAAGAGCCTCAGCTGCTGTGGTCACACTGGGAAGGAAGGAGCCATCCAAGTCTTGGGGACCTGTAGCATTTTCCTAAATCCTATGGGAAGCTGCTCCCTGGAGCCTTGTTGCACCCTCTGCCAAGCTTCAAATTAATGTGGTTCTTGTGGTTGGAAGGCTGTGCAGCAAGGAAGGTGTGGTAATAACTTCTTTTCTACAGAGTAATTTATAATGGCAAAACAATTTAAAATACTCAGTAACTATCTTGGTTACTTAAGGATTTAATCAAGAAATTATTATGGTTTTTCTTTGTATTACCCTTTCTAGGGTTGTTAGTGATTTAAATAGTGTTTGCAAGAAGTTTTGTACTAAACCTTTCTCTTGGAGCAAATTCAGGCAATAAATAATGCATTCTGTAAGCACAGCTGAGGAGAATTGCAAACTATCTAGGGATAAATTGCACAATAAAATATATGAAAGATAAAGGTTAATGCCAGCAAAATCATTTAATGCCTTTCATTACATAATCAAAGGAGTGTAACAGTGTCTGTAACTGTCTTTTTTAATGTATGTAAAGGATCTTGAAACCCGAAAGATTTTTGCACAAAAAGCAATTGCTGTTAGGAGGAGCCGTGTGGAGAGAAGGGAGCACATTTACAGACTTAAAGTCAAAACTAACAGAAAATGCTAGAACAATCTGGACCCCCAGATCCAGGACTGAGTGAGCTGCCTGTCGCTGCCCTCCCTTCCTACTGGTGTGGGCTGTCAAACCTATACAAACTGCTTCCTAAGCTTTCTCTCTTCCAGCATTCTGCAAATACCCTGAAGCTTCAGCAAAATTCATAAAGGTCTATTGTTACTCTTAGAAGGATTGAAAAAAGTCTTTCTCCTTTCTTTTACCTAAAAATGAGAGGCAAATGAGGAATTGAGTGGGAAGATGTGAAAATGTCAAACAGGTCAAATGATCTAACTGAACATCTGAACATTAAACCAAAGTGGGAAAGAGTTGAAACAGCTTTTGGGAACACTGTCACAAAATTGATGTGTTGTCTGTATGTAGGTATATATCATTTAAAACTGCATTCTGCTATTTATTTTTAAAATATGGAAATTACAGGGTAGCAGCTTACAGTTTCCAAACCTTCAGCATCTAAGTATGTGCATACGCGTTGAAATAAATCTTTTGTTCATGCAGGCAGTGGTTATGTCTTGAAAATGTGCTCTGCACAGTTGTAGGTAAATACCTGAGATTTTTTAAGATGCTTTGATGCAGTTGCTTTGCAATGCTAAACCTATACAGAGAGCAATACTTTTAGATTTAGGAAATGCTTTAAATTTTGAGAAGATAGAAGCAGATAGTTCTGTGTCTGCATAGCAAATAATCATTTTCACATGCAGTTTTGAATTAGAGGAGGAAAAGCTTTGGCTTGTTATTACAGTATTTGTATTTTAAACTTTAATAGTGCCCCCAATTGCTCATTGTATATGTTCCTTTAAATGTGCTTTGTATACATGCAATGTGACACACTTGTTTATTTCTTTAAGCTCAAATGTCAACAATTGCAGTGTGTAATTCTGCTAGTTTTGACTGGGGTAGAGTTAATTTTCTTCTTAGTAGCTGGTATGGGGCCTTGTTTCAGATTTTGTGATGAAAGCAGTGTTGATAATCCCGGAGATGTTTTAGTCACTGCTCAGCAGTGCTTAGGCGGAGGCAAGATCTTTTCTGGTCCTCACCCCACCGCTCCAGCATGGAGGGGAGAGGAACACAAGAAGCTTTGCAACACATTGCAAGCTCAAGGGGATGCAGTCAGGACAGCTGACGCCAACTAACGCAAGGGGAATCCTGCACTATTTGGTCTCATGCTTGGCCTATGAAGCTGAGGCAAGAAGAAGGATGGGGGCAAGGGCGGGGAATGTTTGAAGTGATGGTTTTTGTCTTCCCAAATCACCATTACTCATGATGGGCTTTCCTGGGGATGGCTGAACGCCTGCCTGCCCATGGAAAGTGGAGAATGAATTTCATGTTTTGCTTTGCTCATGTGTATGGCTTTTGCTTTCCTGATTAAACTGTCTTTGTCTCAATCCATCAGTTATCTAACTTTATTCCCCTCTGCTCTCTCCCCTGTCCCACTGGGAGCAGTGAGTGAGTGGCTGTGTGGGGCTAAGCTGCTGGCTGGGGTTAAACTGTGATGTAAATACTGCAGAGAGACGTTTGCTTGATTAATCACCACAGTGGCCTGAATTCAGCCAACATAGCTTACAGCATCCATCTTAAGTTCAGAATTAGGAGCCTTTGTCATGTGCTTTAGATGTTAAGTTAGTCCATCTCTCTCCCTTACCTTCACAAGGAATGTAACTCTCCGAAATTACTGGGTTCATGTGTGACTGTGTGTTCATACATGATGGCTTCAGAAGAGCTAACCCTCCAAATACCAATGCTGACTTGAACCTGACACTAATCCTGCCCTGCCCATCTCTGTGATTCAACTCTCTTGCTGGTACAACCCTCTTGGAGTTTATGACTTAAGTATTGGTTTTGACAACCACTGAACAGAAGATGATGTCATGATTCCCCTTCAGGTCAGGTTATTCCTCTGACCCTTGGAAATGCGTTTAAAACTCAATAGCCCAATAAAGAGGGACAGAATGAGGGTTTTAAAACATGGCCAACTAAAGCAGGGGTTTGTGGGATTTTTTGTTTGATATTGCTGTTCTGAATATGAAAGTCATAGACTAAGTCTTGATCATACAGCAGTTCTCCTTCGTTGTTCATAGGCTTTTAAATGTGTACCTAAATATAGTGTATGCCAGAGGAGAGAGTTAATGTTGCTATGAGAACCTTAACCTCAGCATTTCCAAGGGTTTTATGTGTATATGTAGGGGGAAAGAAAAGCAATGATCAAATACCTCACAGGTTTTTTTTCTTTTATAAGGAAGTACTATCTGATGCCTTGTGTATAAGTGATCTTATCTACGATGCATTGCTGTTACCACTGCTGTTTGTCTGAAGGGCTATTTTCCTGCATGAGCAGTGCAACAGAGAAGGCAAAAAGAGCCATAGGGTTGACCTATATATTTATTTCATTGCAGCAGTTGAAATTTCCATGTTTTATAAAGCTGCATTAATGCTACTGGGCAAGTGAAGTGGGACTGGCTGGTGCTCCAGCATGCAGAAGTGGTTGACGGAGTTGATTGTCTGTCAGGTGTGTACAGAGCATGCCTAGAGGCCTTTCTTTTTCAAAGGTTTGTAACTTTGGGAAGCAAAACCTTCCTTTATTTGTTGCTTTTTCAACCAGGCAAATAGCAGTTCAAGGGTAGCCTGCTGGCTGAGCTTGAGTCTTCAGCAGCTTTGAGCTGACCTAATTGAAAGCTTCCTCATTCCTCCAGTGACTCTGACTCTGCTCTTGTGAGCTGATAAGCTTTGATTATAAAAAGCTTTTAGAAAAAATATTTCATCAAAACAGGGTTCCAGTGAAAACAGCGAGTACCTATCTGGTACATAGGTGCCTTCTGCAGTAAATAGCTGCTTCTGCTTGCACAAGGTACATGCATACATTTCAGTTCCATTTTCCTTCTATTTACCTCACTGATTGTATGATTGTCATGTCTGAACAGTCTTGATGAGTGAAATTGGGGGATGGAAGTCAAAGCTTGCTGGACTGATTTTCTGTTTGTGCAGCTCTTGGTAATGACTCTTCAGTGTATTTTAATAGCTTTCTGTGAAGTCTCTGATCTACATCTCTTATAAAGAGGAACTCTCAAAGAACTAATGTACTGAAACCTTTTATCCATTAGATTTCAGTCAGAGGGCCTTCTGATAACTGGTGCTTCCTTCTTATGTTTGGAGTCATAACCCAGGATAACACAGGTTGGTCTGCACTGATACAAATTACACTGTTTAATTTCAGATTGTAGAATGCAAATGTAGATCTGTTTGCCCCTGAGGATTTTCAGCATAACGTCATGTAAAAGATTGAATTTTTGTGATCATTGTGTACACTCATAGCTTTTGTTTTGAAGAAAAAGGAAAGAAATAGCATAAAAAGAGTAGAAATTATGTGACCGTCACATGACTGTTTGGGTTTTCTGGTTATTGTTGTTGTTTTGGGGTTTTTTTTCCCCCTTCACATTCCTAAAATATTTGCATTACTTGATACACACAAAATACTGCAGTGAGGTTGAGGAACTGAGGGTGGAAGATGAAACAGCCATGAAGATACTCAAGATATGTGACCCATTATATGAAACCACTAAAGTGATGAATATTAATGTTCTTTTAAATTTTTAAGTCTTTTTGTCTTTTGAAAAAAAGAAAAGAAAAGAAAAGCTTGGGGGAAGACATCTTCCCAGAACAATGGTGCAGTCTGTTATCTGCTCCTTTGCGCTGTAAAGCACTGAATGTTCAGCCAATATAGTGCTCTGGTTGGCTTAGCATTCTTAACCTTAATTTTGAATAGAAGGTGCCTTGTGCTGCTGACGTAATTAGGGCCTTTTGTAAATCACTGTTGCAGGCAGTCTGCTGTTGCATTTCATTGCATTTCATGGAGGGATGCAGGGCAAAAGTGTCAGACTAACTTTTTGAACCTCTCATCAGGCTAAGTGTTTTCATTATTGGAGTATTTTATTCAAATGAATCCTGCTTCATTTTCCTTTGTAGATAATAAGCCCCAAAACAATTTTGGAAGTGAAACAGTGTTTTCTGCTGAAAGAAGTTTGCATAGGGAGCCCTTAAAGTGGGAGTGCTTCCTTGGAAAAAAAAGAAAAAAGGAAAAGTGAGAGAGTTGGATTTGACCGATTGACTTTAAATTCAGTCACCTCTGTGATACAGGAATACTGTTATCTGTAATACTGAATACAGAAACTGTCAGAAAGTTGGAGGTGAAGCTTTGTTGTCAAGCTGGTTTCATATTTGTGGTTATACTTCATAACTGCAGCGTTGTATGGGGACATCCCCTTACCTTCCCTGTAAGCCTCGTAGGGGCTGTTGCACTCTTGCCTCTGCAGAGGCACGGGGTTTCATCTCACTTCTGCCTCTCTCCCATCCCCTGGGGCAGGGTTCAGCTCAGGCCATTACATCCCCTCCTGATGCAGTGTTTTATATCTCTGATGTCAGGGGTGATACATGGCCTTGCACTGTCCTTGATGACAAACACAGCACTATTAATAGTGAGTGAAGTTAACTTGCCTATCACTGAGTTCATGCTGCCCACCCACTGCACTCTAGTCCCTGGGCTTTAAAGGCACTGTTAAAATCCCAAGGGCTGACTGATTGCAGGAATGAACGTATCAATGTTTGTAACCCTACTCCCATAGTGGCTGTGGTGTGGGGATGCTGGGTGCTACCTCTAGGGCCTGGCTCTCTGGGGGAGGGAACATGGCATTCCAGTAGTCGCACACCAAACTGGAGCGTTGGGTATCCAATAGTTTGAAATGCTGTGGTACTTCAGGGAGGCTGGCATCAGCATCAGCGCAGACTCTGGGCAAAGGAGGGGGAGGGTGGGACACATACCCATGACCCCTTTACTTCATACCAAGAGAGCACAGCATGAATGAGCATAAAAGACAGCTGCAGCTTTCTTCCAGTGGCCCCACGGCATTAAGGCTTTCCATGCTTGGGAGCAGAGAAAAGTGTGGTGGTTGTTACAGCTCTCTCTTTTCCACCTGCGCAGGCTGGAGAGGCACCTTTAGCAGAACAGCTTTGCCTCTCTTCTGTGACTTGGCGCTGGCAATGATCAGGTGCAGTCTTGTCCTGCCTTGTTCCTAGCCGGAAAGGAAAAGAGGGGAGGTTTGTCCTCCAGGTGTTGGAAAAGTGGTGATTGCTGTGGCGCATTCCTGATTCGGGCTCCCCTGTGAAAGCCGAGGCGTAGAGCAGAGGGCTGTGCTTCTCGTGACTAATGAATGAATGATGTCACCAGGTTGGTTCCCGAGGCAGGAAATCCATCCAAAATAGTTTCGTTTCAATACAGAAAGTGTAGTTGCATGCACGGTGTAAGCTGAAAGTAGAAAGGAATTCTTTCACCACCAACTTTTCGGTCCAATCCACGGCTATACTATAAAAAGTAGAAGGAAGAAAAATACCACGCGGGTGTGCTCCCAATTCCCCACTAAACAAACCAAATAGCTACTTTCTGTCTTGTCACATACTGGCGTTTCGGTGTGCTTGCCCGTCCTGGGAGGGAACGCCGCGGTGCGATGCCTGCGGGGCGCCTCGGGCGTCCGTCCATCCCCTCGTGTCCCCCCGTCCCAGGGGCGCCCTGCCCAGTGGCGGAGCGGGCCGGGGCCGCTGCGGGTGTGATGCGGGGCTCCGCTGCGACACGGCGCTAGTGGCACAAGGGAGGCTTGCCCGCAGGACAGAAAACGGGGACACCCCCGCGCCCAACGAATTCCTGCGTGTGCGAGGATGCCTCTGGCTTGGCTAAGCGTTGGCAGGAGCGCAGCCGTAACATTGCACAGCACGCATGCCTTCCCCCAGAGCGACCGGGATTCCCTCTCCTCTCCAGAGCCCACTTCTGAAAGAGCTGGCTCATCCCTGCCGTCAGATGCAGCCGTTTCCTGAACGCGCGGGTTTGAGTCACTTGGGCTGGATGAAGCTTTANTTCTTTTGGGGGGTGGGGGAGGCGGGAATAATTTGGAAGTCTGATAGTGTGTGGGAAATGATTACATCAGTCGGAGGGAGGGCTAGGATTGGTCTGCACAGTGTGGTTTGATTCACTACCGCAAAGATTGCGTGTAACCCTTTGAGTGGAGCTCTGGCAGAGTTGTTTCCCTCCCCAGAAACAGTCCCCATAGCAGGGGCTACGTGACAGGTAGGGTACGGCCGCCCCTGACGCCGCCGGCACCCCGGGCGCCCAGCCGCAGGCTGCAGAGGGTCGGCGGAGGCAGAGAACTAACTCTCAAGAGGCAATCCCCATTTAAAATGCCATCTTGTTCTTCCGACTGCTGCCTTTTACGTGCCGTTGAGGTAAGATTTTCCATATCGAATTACCCTCCAGGTTTTTGTTAGACTCTCTTTCAATTGCTGGGATGCAGAGCGTTTTAAACACGGAGTTGATTTAAATCTGGGACCTTCACATTTGCCCAGAGAAATAATTTTGCGGGAAGTGTCTCTCGCTTGAGCAGAACAATGCAAAGAGGAAAGCATCTGTATAATTGAGGAGGTGGGGGAGAAGGTTCTTGACTTGTTCTCTCATCCCCATTGATATTTAGGATGTGCAGCATATGCACATTTGGTTTCAAACTACTTTCAAGCTAGGATCAAAAGAGAAGTCAGGGTAGGGAGAGAAATGTCTGGACTGTGCTAGGTAATTCATTTGCCGGCAGACTGTGAGTGGGACCTCCCCACATGAAACAATCAAAAGTTGGTGGGGAACAAGAGAGCCTTTTTTAATCTTTGGGGTCTTGGCCTGCTCCTCTGTGACTGTTCAGAGGCCTCCGATGGGATCGCAACAAAAACTGTGTGTGTTTGACTGGATGTGATTTCTCTCGCCCACTGTTGCCAAAGTACTCTCTCGACATTGTTTCACGTTTGCTTACCTTACACAGCTTTACACAGAACCTGCTCTCTCACTTTTCCTGTGTACGTGGTCGTATTAACCCTGCTGAATCTTTGTTTAGTGCAGGGAGGTATTGGGGAGGGGGGAGGGGAAATAGGTCTAGGGGGCATCGAGAGAAAGTGTTATAAAGTGAATCATCCATTTCATTTGTCCTGGCTGCCAAGGTGCTTGGAACCCTCACACCGAGAGGATGATGCTTTTCTACAGTAGCTGTGTGGTTTGCCTATGTTCAGAGCTGTTGATCTGTAAGTGTACCCTTTATGTTGCAGGATGTAAAAGTCTTTAGTGAAGATGGAACAAGCAAAGTGGTCGAGATTCTAGCAGACATGACAGCCAGGGACCTCTGTCAGCTGCTCGTTTACAAAAGTCATTGTGTGGATGATAACAGCTGGACTCTAGTGGAGCATCACCCTCACCTAGGATTAGGTAGGGAATGGTCAAAGGGGTGGCATGGTTACCTGGGAACATAAAATATGTGTAATTCATATAAATGTGCTTCCAGACAGAATGTTTTCTTTTCCACTGCTTTTATTTGTACAATTAGCTGAAGTCACATACGTGCTTTCTGTGTATTACAATTTGATGTGTTAAGCGTTTAAGCCATTTAAAGTCCTTCCCTTATTTCCCATCCTCTGTTTTTTTATTATAAAAAAAGGAGAATTGTCTAATCTTCATGCTAGCGCTCTGTTGCTACCTTGCTGTGTCTGAAGCTATTGCAAATAAACAGCTTAGGCAAATTAAGCTTGATCCTTAGAGTACAGTCCTATGAAACAGCTCAGCTCATCACCAGCTGGGAGACCTGGGTGAACAGACTCAGCCTTACATACCTACAGTAATGCTTATGAAAGCTTGACATGCTGAGGTGGGGGAGGGGGTTGGCTAAACTTGACTTCAGGCAGGGAAAAAATGGTGGCAACAGCCGCAAATCCATGGGCAATTTCTGGACCAGCGGTGGTATCTGCTCTCCAGGCAGCAGCTCCTCCACCTGATTGAAATTAAGGTGTCATGGTTACAGTTTCAAGAAGGCAGCAAGAGGAAGAACCGTGGGGAATTAAATAACACCGTGAATTGGTTTAATTACTGTACCTGAAAGGATCTCATGTTATTCAGTCTTGCTTTTCCTGTTATTTTGTGGCACCGATTAGTTACAGGGTTCTGCTGTGCAGCTTGCAACAGCGTATCGCTCAGATAATGCTACCTATAATTCTCCATAGCATACAATAACGCTTTAAAAAGTGTAGCATTTGGAGTATTAGTCGATATACTTCACGGGGAATGTTTTTTCTAGAAAACAGAGGAACGCAAATCATAAGCTGCAATCGCCAGCACTGGAATTGTGAATGCTATCTGTAGCTAACAGAGGGGGTTTTATGTCTAAAAATGTAATTCAGAACCCTTAGGAATAGAAAAAGGAAATGATTTGCTGGAAATGTGATGCCTTAAACCAATACTGTTAAACACTAATAAATTCACTGCTCTGCAGACTAACACTTAGCAAAAACCCCAAACACATAGGATATTCTGATTAATTAGTGGTTTTATTATCTCTCCTAATGTAGAAATAGATGAAAAAATTTTAAAAAATGGAACACTCACTGGCCTATGTCTGTGATATACTTTCAGTTCTGAGGAATAGGATGAGGTGAAGAAATAAGGTATAAATTACAGAATCTTTATCTCTGTAGCTTAATACGCCACATGCGCTTCTAAAAACCTTTACAGATTTTCAGTTTTATCAATGCTCATTAAACTACCAGGCTCTCTTTTCTATATTCTCTTTCCCATCATTGCTGATTACCAAGGTATTGTGTAAACAGAAGCCTTCTCCTTTGTAACCAACATCCTTCTCCTGCCAGATTCATTCAATGATGCCACAATTCAGTGTTTGTGACATCACAATAGCTTCCATGGTGACTAATTGTGCTGTCAAACTCTGGTGTGTGACATCTCTGAATGAATCGGGCAGGAGGCTGATTAGGAAATCAAAAGCTTCTGTTTACACACAAATAACTTGGTAATTAACAATGATGGGAAAAGAGCAAGATACTTATCGGGCTGCATTTATATACATGGGGACCTGCCTGCCGTGGACTTCTGTTTCACACTGAAGCACAAAGCGGGCCCCCAGAGAAACGGGGTGTGCAGGTTGGGGCTTCAGCAGCCACCAAACTGTTCCACAGGGCTGTGCCCAGGGCTGTCCCCTGTAGGCCACACAGTAGATCTGTGTGATAAGTAATACAGCCTTTGGGGGTGTAAAGCCAACAGACAAAGGAAAAAATATTTAAAGAATCAAAAAAAAAGAAGCAATTATACAGATTTCACATATTTGGAAGGATGAGAACAGAAACGGGAATAAATGAGTTCATTTAATGGGAGGCAACATCATCCAGTTTCTTGAATTTGGGGTCTCAAGTATACATATTCAATAAACTTTAAATACCAACTTTTATGCTTCCACCAATTTTGGTTGCAGTTTGAATTTTTTATTATTTGACTGCTTATTTCTAGCTCCTCTGTAGCTTAAATGCTTTCCTGTATTTTGGAGACTGTCAGATCGAGGGTAGTCTGCAACGTGGATGAAGTTATCATCAGGTATCTGATGGTCCATATTTGTTCCTCTAGGTATAAGATTGCTAGTTAAGTATGAAACAACAGTGAATAAATACTCACTGTGAAAAGAAATATGGTTAAAGAGCAGTCAGAATTCTGTGTTTCTAGAAGACATTATTTCTTATACAATACATCCTTGCTGACTTGATGCTCTAGCTGAGTCTTGAAGCTCACCAAAAGAGAGCATTTCCTTCATTTAGATCACTATCTCTTTTTTCCCTCCCTTTATTTTGCTTGATAGTACTTTCCAAAAGAGCTTGGTTTGCAGAACCAATTCATTATTTCTGAGGACAAGATCAAATTTTTGAAGCCAGCTGCATATTTATCATTGCGTTGGTCTTCTAGGTCCCACTTTGTAAGAAACCCTCACCTCACTGTTCACTTCACACACATATCCAAGTATATTCCATAAATGTTTATATTCCATATTAAAAGCGGACTTGCACATAACTTTTAACAGCTATTTGACTGCACCGAATATTTACGTTCTCACTGGAGGATGTGGTGTGACAATTTGCCATCAGACTTTCTTGATTTGACATTTGAAAGTGGTTCCTGCTGCACCGTACCGCTAATATCTAAAGCACGTTGTAGTCAATATTTAAGCAGTCTATGAAATTTGAATTGGTCCCATTATTTCATTTGCTACTATAAGTATACCTAACCTGTTTGTAAAGTGTGGTATTCTCCCTATGCTTTATTCCATGCTTAACTATCATCAGTTTAGGACGGGGACAGAGTTCTATGTACTGGACATTAACAAAAATAATAATGGTGAAGACATTCAGATGATTGTATGTGTCTGGACATTGAAAGAATTCCTCCCTTCCTACAAACTTCATTTTTCCAGTTCCAGAATTGACTGTACACCTTACTATATACAGTTGAAGCAGCAGAGAATGTTGTAGGGCTCTGAAATATGTGAGGGTTAGAAGAAAGCATTGCTGCAGTTCTGTACCTAGATTTTTTTGTTAACATGGCATTGCTTTCCCTTAATATGAGTGAACTAAAAGTAGAACAGTTAAACACAGCGCTCGCCTAAATGCAAAATCAGAGTGGGCTATTTCATACAGGGATCCACCTGTCATTTGTAGTGGTTCTCTGGGAATTTTGGGCTATGCCTGTGAGTTGTTCATGATGGAATCCAGCTCCTTTTCCCACCTTGTATCCCTGCTACAGTTCAGTAGAAGTTCTGATAATAATGCAAGTTAAGTTGGGTTGGGGGGAAATTCTGTTCCAGGAATTGTGTAGAGGAGACTGAGTGGGGCCTATCAGATGAACTGGAAGGACACATTTCTGGTCACTTCAACAGCAATGCCACTTGAAGACAGACTGACCTATTGAACTGAAATTAACAGGTTGACATCTGAGCTTCTAGTATTGTAGCAGGAAGCTCAAAGCAGGGCTGAGGCTGAGTTGCTCGTGTGTCAAGTGCATCCCATTTGTACCAACCGAGTGCAAATTACCAAGCACTTCCCAAGTGTACAACTTCTATGAAGTAATAGCAAACTGACCAGGATTAGCTTCCTTTTTTGCATGCACGAGCTATGAAATGCTGCACCTTTTCTCCAAGATGGCTTTGACCATCAAAATGAAAAAAAAACATTAAATCAGTGGGAGTATCACCACAGAATGGCATAAGAGTCTTGATGTAGTAACAGAATACATCTAGGTCAGTTGTCTGAAGCACCTAAGGAACAGGCACTAAGTATATTTACACAAACTAAACATTGAAATACAAAACCAATTGACAAATGTTCATCTATACTTCATTTCCTCAGAACAGAATAAACAGCTTGTCCCTTACAAGTAATTTTTAATGTGTTAGGAAAGGGAAGACCACAACTTTAGGTGGTGGCAGAACAAGACTGTGACAGGACATGTGGTCTTTTGGGCTTCATACTTTGATGAAGCTGTATACCAATGTAATTAAATGTTGTTTGGAGGAAGCATAATTAAAAAAATAGGTCCTTCACCCTCATAGGCCCGCAGTCCTCATCACAATGTGGAGATTTGACTTCACCAGTTGCTTAAAAACCATGATAGTAGCACCAGATTAGCAATACCTGAAACTTTATCTGCAAAGCCCCTAGCAATGTGTAGGTTTAGTGATGAATGCTGAGGTGGTGCCAAATGTCCTTTATTAACAGTCACCCGTAGCAGTATTGTTGTGCACATGAGTCAAAAGAACTACCCCTTCAAAATGGTGTTACACCTGATGCACTAAGAAACAGCTCTTTGTTTGAAAGCAGCCCACTATGGAGGTTTTTCAATGTTAAACCCCTTTGAAAACACAATCTATAGCAAGGCTGGATATCACAAATACACAGTAAATGCTAAAGTCATCAATGAGCTGGTGATGACTGACAACCTAAGGGCAGGTGAAAAAGATGATGGGATCATTCAGTCATAGGTTAAATTTTCAATCAAAGAGCACCATGTAATCTGCTCAGTTCAGTAATTCAAGTGATATTCCAGAGCTTGCTCTTTTTGAGATGCTAATGTCCGCTTGCTTTCTATCCTGAAAACACCCCAGGAGAACTTGGGTGGCACCCTGGCATTTCTTACTGTAGGAATACAAGGATTGCAGGAATACAAAGTGGGGAAGGGACTCTCCAAACTTCTTTGGTCAGGAAGTCACAGGCATTTTGTTTTAAGCTTTGCAAAAGTTATATTTTGTTTGACCTAATTTTAAAATTTTGTATTATATAAGACATGAAAACACTGACTAGTTAAAACTTTTGAAAAATACCTAAGTATTTTCTCAGAAAGTTCTGAAGACTTGTCAAGATAATGAGTTCATTAAGTAGTGCACACTTAGCCAGTTGCCTTCTTTCAAGTTACTGCTTTTAGTGAATTGGGTTTGTTAAGCTATCTGTTCATGCTTTGATGTGTCATTCTTTTGACCAGAGAAGTGGTGGTTATGGGGAGTTACCTTGTAACCAAATCTAGAGCAGAAAATTGCCCTGTCATGTGTACAAAACATTTGTCTCTGTCAGTATTCCTGTAAAGTAGATCCTGTGACCTCTTTCATAATAAACCCCATTGTTTAGCATCTACAATAAAGGTCTGAAGTTCACCTTGAAATGAACTGGTTTCATAGAATGTGATCAAATACAACACTGTATTTCTGTGATAGTTCAAGACCTAACAGTGGCCTTTCTGTAACTTTTTTCCCCCTTAAACCTATCCACCTTGCCAGTTCCACAACACACAACCAGTGCCAAAAGAAGAGGTTTGTCTGTTTTACTGTAGCTACTGCACACAAAAAAAAATCTATTTCTTTCTCAAAAGTCTGTGCTTGTGAAGCCCTGATATAGGAATTCCTTGAAGAACACTGCCATATTATCTTAAACTTTGTAATACATTACAAAGTAAAGTATTGCCTCATGGCAATATGGTTTGAAAGCTAGAATATTTTTTGCTAGTTTCTTAAAATGTAATGGAATTACACTGCGTTATTTTAACTTCTGTTCTTAGTTGGTCTCACTCCTGCTGGTTGGCTTTGTTTTAACATTGTGTTCTTTTTCCACAGAGAGGTGCTTGGAAGACCATGAGCTCATAGTTCAAGTTGAATCCACAATGGGAAGTGAAAGTAAATTTTTGTTCAGGAAAAATTACGCAAAATACGAATTTTTCAAAAATCCCATGGTGAGTCTCATTACTTAGTTGTTTACACCACAGAGGGGTGGATTGCAATAACATTGCTGGTCACTGTTGTGTCATATACATTTATTATTAAAAAAATAGGCAACCAACTACCAGAATTCTTTCCAAAGAAATTTTAACCAATGTTTAAATTCCTTGTACTTTCCTCCCAACTTAAAAACCTCAAGTGTTTTCAAGTTACCAAATATATTTGTTCCAAAATGTCTGTAGTTACATTGGAGAGTGACCAAGACAGGGAAATTTTCATTGGTTTAAGAAAAACAATCAGAAGTGCAATTTACACATTATCGTCAAGGTTACTTGATTCAAAGCAAATTGATCACGTAACAAGCAGTATCCAAACCTTTTAATTTCTGGCTGTAATAATTAATAAAACACCAAACCCATCTGGGTAACCCCTAAAGCACTTATTCCATACAAGGAATTTCCAGTTTATCTTTACATGTGTCGAACATTGTTTCACCTATGTCTGTGCTTTACTAGCCTGGCTCTGCCTTCTTTACTGATGACAGTAGCTTGCCCTCTCTATGTCCTCAGTACACCCATGCTTGAAAAGTACTGTATGCCATAGCTGTACCTATTCCTGCATTTGTAAGATCCTTTGAACATTGTAATTTCAAGTTGGTTACTGTGTAATTGCATATCTGAGGATGACTTTTTCACATTTTGTCTAAGCATTTATGTTGGAGCAGACTGTTGGCATGAGCCAATGTCAGCTGGTACGACCCATCGAGATAGCTGAGGAAGGGTAATCCAGAGACGGTTAGGTAAGAACAGATTTTGGGTCAGTCAGGCATCTGTGGTGAGAGAAGAAAAAAAGATACATGAGGTCATGTTTAAACTTATTGCTGAAGTTACTGCAGGTGAAAAATTCATTCCTTTGCTCGTAGATGCAAGTGCACAGTTGCTGCAGCCTTGCACGTGTGCTTGCATGCACATTTGTCATCTGCTGGTGCTTGTTTCAGAGTCTGGCCTTGACTTACTCTGTGAAACGTTTCTGTACATGGAGTGTTCCTAGTTTTCCACTTCTGTTGATCCCACCATCTGATAACCTAAGAACATCTGAGCATTGTACAGAAGTTTTGGTATCATAGGAGCTAGCACATTAGTTTCATGTGGTATATTTTAATTAATAACAGAGCATGGGAGTAAAACCCAGAATGCTTGGCATTCAGTCCCAGGCTCCTGCAATCACAGAATAAATCATTCTTGTGGTGTATGAATGCAAAGGCTCCCTATCCGTTGCATTAGCTGCTGCCATATGGCACTGTTTCTACTCAAGAGAGGCTGGTAAATGTTAGCTTTCATAACTCATTGTGCAACTTACCTGGCAGAAGGGTGACTCCTCTTCAGCCCTTCTCTTCATGCCCTAAAGACTGAAATTTATCTTGCCTGAAGAGTGACAAATGTTCTAAACTGGAAATGTTTTTGTTCTGATTCATCTTGTTATAATCAGTCATTGTTTTATTTCAGGCATTTCTGTATGTCTCCATGCTTCAAATAATGTTTAAAAACTTCCAGAATGATTTCATGTCATTGCTGTGTATAGTAAATTCAGTGTACCAAATTACACAGGAATTTTACAACAGCAGATGAAAAGGGAATTGGAGGAATAAATCTGAAGTCAAGTCATTGGTGCAATAAGCAAGGAGTCACTGCATACTCAGCTTGCAGGACTATTCATCCTCTCCTTCCCAAGAAAGTAGAGTCTGTTAGAGATCCCCAAAAGTCCTCAGTAGAAGAGGAAGTGAGAGGAAAATGCACTTACGAAATACCGCATATCAGATATTTTAAAAACCCACAATCTGTCTGCATGGGCATCTGGTGAGCAGAAGGAAGGGAAGAATTGCACTTGAAAAGCCCTAGTATTACTTTCTGTGTCAGGGGATCTCCAAATTGATTTAATCGTGATAGTTCCAAAAAATTAATGACCGGAAGAAGATGTCACTAGTTCTCTGTAAGTGTTCAAATATAATGTGACTTCCAATTTTCTTGTTTTTGTGTCTAGAATTTCTTTCCAGAACAAATGGTTGCCTGGTGCCAGCAAACAAATGGCAGTATCCCACAGTCACAACTTTTGCAGGTACTGTAAATTATCTGTATGGACAAAGAAAGTTTTGGAATTGGAGGGGGGGAGGAAGGAAAAGAATTCAAAAGTCTGGAAAATAGTCAGAGAAAGACCAGTGTAGTGAATTAGCATATGGGGCTAATGCTGAAAATACCTGACAAAGATCTTACCCAGTGGCATTGAGGTCTAAATTGTAAACACAAAGTATTCATAGCTATGGTCATGCATATTTGTTCCATTAATACTCAACTTACTCTGTGGGTATTTGGTTTAGCCACCTAATGTTACTCGTAAACAGTCTTGGCAGATATATTTCTAGAAAAACAAACATACCTTTTATAAAAGGCAGAACAGAAGTACTCTTCTTTACTCCACATCATAACACAGGAGAAAGTGTAAAAATGTAAGTGGATATTAGAAGATGAGTTTGAGATGATGAGAGGTTTGGCTTTTGCTTTTTGTGTCCCATGTTTGTGCCTGGCAAGAATTGACAATAAGGACCAACTTCCTCATGGTTCAGCCAACTAGCTGCTCTTTTGTATAGAGAAATAATGTCCTAAGAAGTAAGTGCAAGTAGAAATTTGTACACAGTATTTGCAAAGTAATCCCATTTAAAGCTCCCCAGGTTAAATTGCAGGGGTGTGTTCCTTATGTGTAGGTATTGGTAGAGTTGTGCAATCTGTGTGGCGGTGGCATGTGTGCTGCATTTATGCTGAAGTTTTGGGGTCACTCTACGGTTTCTTGCTTGCTGGTAAAGGAACCATGGTGGTGGCATAGTTGGTTAGCCTTCGGGATGGTGCTGAAGGGTGGGCTACCTCTCCGACCAGTAACTGATTCACTTAAATCTCTCAATTTTAGCACTCCAGTCTAAGCCCATAGTCTAAATCCTTTTCACTTCACTTGTTTTCTCAAACTGTGGACATTCAACTCCGGAGCCAAATTAAAACACAGTTTATTAAAAAGTACTGTACTAAGAACATACGATCATGATGCCTGGAAGACAGCATCATGAATAACAGGCAAAGAATAAAGCACAAATATATGAAGAATATAAACATACAAATAACTGCTTTTAGCTTGATTTCTGTCATTTTGCATGTTTGCAAATATGCACTGACTCTCTGTTTAGAGACAAGTTTCCACTGACTTTTGATTCAGAGCACTCATCTTGTCCCATAACCATACCAAAGTCCATTAAATTCTGGTTCCACATTCACTGAGAGGAGTTTAAAACAATAGCATCCACTTACATCTGGGAAACATGCAAAAAAACCCCAACAAACCCCACCAAAAAAAAAAAAAAAAAACAAACCAAAAAACCAGGCCAATTTCTGGAATTATAAATGAAAGTCATGTGCAATGAGGTTGGAATCAGGAACCAAAACTGGCACAGAGTGGCATTGCCACAGACAGGTAGGTAGAGAGGCCTTCACACCTTGGTGCCTCCTTCCTGTAGTTTAGGCGGAGAATTGAATTTGATTGCTAGTACAAGCAGTAGAACTCCCTAAAAGAGTGAGATGTTCTTGAAGATAGAAAAGTCTTCAGGGTAACTCATATGGTAGCAAAAGGAGAACCGTACAGCCTCGTCAGGTATGAGTTTGCTTCTGGGAAGGCTCAGAAAGGTACAGTCCTGGAGAAGCATAAGTCATGGGGGTTAACAACACAAGAGGGTGAGAAGATTCCCTCTAGTTCATTGTTTACCCATACAAAAACTATCTTTGTTAAAATTTTTATATTAAGTGCTTCTTTTTTAAAAAAACCACACAAACATTTTTCAGAATTTCAATGGCAATTGTAATTTTTTGAAGGTAAACCTCCTGCAGCCTATTAATCATTAAGCATGTTGCACCTGAGGCCACCTTAAAAACTGAGCAATTTCTCTGGTTTTAATTACACACGTAACAGGGAAGAATATTAAATATCGTCTCATGATATCATATACTGCATTAAGAGTTAGTATTTTTAGTCATGACAATAGCATTAAAACCAGTAGAATCTGTTTTCCCTAGTCTCAACCTGGCTCAGACATGCAAAAAAGCTTACCGTCTTAGTTTACGTTTGTTTTAACTGACTGGACAAAAGAATCTATTCTCCTTTTGATCTTTCCTTTTCACAGCTGAGAAGTGGATTCATAGTACAAATAGCAAGAAAACTGATTGTTCTTTCCCATTGTGTTAGATGACACAAGGGGGAGGACTGGAGAAAAAAATAGAGTTTAATGCAAGTAAGAATTCTGACACAGGGCGCTGTTTTTGGTTTTGTTTCCTGTGGACATTGTCCACACCAAAACACAACTGTAACACAACTTTGAAGAATTGCAGAGACATCTAGGCCAACCAGGTTCATGCATTTTTCTTCATACTTCTTCATACTTCTTGAATTATTAATTTGGCATTTAACTTAATGATCAAGCCCTCTGTCATTTAAAAACCTGACCTGTTGTAATAAGGGAGCAATCCATCAGTTCTCCTACCATAATTAATTCTTCCTTCCTGTGATATATCACAAATCAAATTATTTTGTATGTGCTCCCTCTACTCATGTCAAGAACTTAAATGCTTCTCAGTCCTGAAGTCTGGTATAATTGCTGGCACTTACTTGACTGCTCTACATTTCATTTTCAGTTAAATACTCTGTTGTCTGTTATGCCTCTTGACAATTCGAAATCCTGAAATAGGCTCTTCCCTTTCAAAAACTTTAGGACAAAGATGGAGATTTTGGCCAATGTTTCCAAGTTAGACAACTTGCCAAAATTGCTGTGACAAGGTATTATTTTAAGAATTAATGAGCTTACTTTCTCTCCCTTCAGGCTGGGTGCAAGACAAATGGGGATACAGAGAAAAAATAGCTTTTTTGAGATTTAAGTCTTGACGCAGAGAATAGGAAGGTGCTGGCTGCAGGAGGAGATGGCCAGGTAGATGGAATGGAGGAGCAGGAATATATGTTTTGGTTGTAAATCAGATTAAACATCTAGGTCAGTTGAAGCCTAGAAACTGCACCTCAAGTCAGCAAAGTGAATTGCCATTTTCTTCTCCATTCTGAAAATACAGTTTTATAATCCATCCATAGGATACTATGTTCATCTACATTTTTCTCTCCAACAGAACTTTTTAAACTCCAGTAGCTGCCCTGAAATTCAAGGTTTCTTGCATGTGAAAGAGCTGGGTAGGAAATCATGGAAGAAACTGTTTATGTGTTTGAGGAGATCAGGACTTTATTGTTCTACAAAAGGAACTTCAAAGGTAAGATTAAAAACAAAGTTGCACGGTACTAGCATGTGAAAGCATTTTCTGCTTTTACAGTGGGTATTTTGTGCCTTTTTTTTTTTTTTTAAATCTCCACACAGTGGTCCCTTTTTTTGTTCCAAAGAAAAAGATAAGTAAGGCCTGATCAAATGACACTCAAGCCCTGGGCTCTCAATGCATGAACACAGCCATACAGTTTTATTATAAAATAAAAACAAACCAGCCAGACAACATCACTGTGACCACTAAAGTTTTGCTAACCTTCAGATTCCTCTGGACCAATATAAGAAGCCGGGCCATTTTTAATGTGATGGCTTTGCATAAGTATTTTGTGAGCTTCCTGTACTGAGCACTTCCTGCTGGTAGGCTGATATGTAAGGGCTGCTTGAGGCTGCCGGGGAGAGGAGCAGTGTTCGTGCACTGCCCTCTGTTGGAGGCTGCGCTTGAGAGACTCCAGAGCTTGCACATCTTCCAAAACCTTTCATTTACCTGTGCTAAATCATGTTATTTCCCCAGGAGCCAAGACATTTGCAATTGTTGGCTGACCTAGAAGACAACAATATCTTCTCGTTGATAGCAGGCAAGAAGTTGTACAATGCCCCTGCAGAGTACGGATTTTGTATAAAGGTAAATCTTCTCACTGAGCTCTTCCAAAGCTCCAGACGGTGTTGGTAGCTCAGAGTCGCCCCAACCCCCAGCTAAATGGGATCTGTATGCAAAACTCGGCAAGCCTTTTCTGTCACAAGGACTTGATCTTTAACATCTTTCATTTGGCAGACTTGTCCTGCGAATCTTGTCATCATTTTATGTGACACTTTTAACACTTTATCTGGTGCTCCTTTGGTTTGGGAAATTTTTGTGCAAGAGCAGCTCAGTGCTGAAGCATGGTGTGTTGTCAAGTGGCCTTGGTTCACCTCACAGATGAAAGCTTTTTCCAAGTTCTCTAATCAATACAAAAGTTTCTGTGGACAGCAAGCACCAAAACAATAGAGCAGCAAAGGATCAAGCTCTGATGGGGTACAATTTTACCATTATTGTGGGCCAGAGGTTTGCCTTTATTTAAAGAGGAAGACTGTCTTGGAAAAATTAATATAAGACTAACCAGTTGCCTTTGAAGATTTTTAAAATTATTGTGCTGAAAGATTCATTTAGAAAATATTTCAAAGGTTCGAAAATTGTAATTTTCTGAGAAGGAAATAAGGCTGGGACTTGGTTTTATGATAGTAGTGAAGTAGTCTCCTTCCTAGCAGCTGTTCCAGAGCTAGACAACAAGGGTTTGCATCAAAGAGACTGGCTGCAGGACAGATCCTGAACTGATGGAAGCAAACTTTCAGTTACCCTCAGTTATGGAAACTTTCATCCTTCACTTCAAAATGGGGGTTTGTAAAAATTCTCACAGATTTGAAAACAAAACAAACAAAAACCCAAACAAACAAACAAAACAAAGAATAAAATAATAATAATTAAAAGCAACAACAACAACAAACCTCCACCTACCAAAACCAACAAAACTAAGTGCCTGGGTCTGGTTCTAGTATGGCCTGAGTACCATGTTCCTATAAACTGCTAGGACTGCGGGTTATTTCAAACCATAGAATCATAGAATACCTTGAGTTGGAGGGGACCTACAAGGACCAGTGACCCAGCTTCTGAAAGTCAGGAGATATCAACATTTGATCTTGATGGACCCAGCTGAGAAAGTGATTTCCTTCAAAGCATGCTCAGCCTCTCCTGAATTTTAAATTCAATGTGTTGACAGCTTTTTCTGGCTACTTCTTTAGACTAATACTGTACTTTGCCTTCACCCGGCTTACACTGATTCTAAGTTACAGTGTTGTTGGTCTTCTAATGAATGTATCTGACTTATCTCTAATACTTTAAAGCCAAACAGGGTGAGAAATGAAACTAAGGAACTGCGGTTGTTGTGTGCTGAAGATGAGCAAAGCAGGACATGCTGGATGACTGCCTTTCGACTCCTCAAGGTAGCTGATCTCTTCTACTTTTGCAAAGCTGCACCTAGAGTTGTGTCATTTGTTATTTTGTTCATGAGAAATTACCTATATCTCCTTAAATATCATCTGCTCCAAAACAATATGGATAAGAGCAAAATGCCAAGCAGATCTGTCCCACCTAAGAATTTATGCACGGGACTGAGATCTATTCCTTCCACATATGAATCAAGTATAGTTTTAGTTTTGGATCCAAATTTGAGATATGTGAATGAATTAAAAAACCTGCTTAACAAGGTATTTTCAAGTTATCATAAAGCTAAAGCAAATGTTTTCATAATGGTAAGTGGTTCTCTTTACCAGAACAGAATGCCTTTAGCAATTTTTTTTTTTTACATTTTTCTGAAGGTTCTATTAGAAGAAGTAACAGAAATAAGTAACCCTATATCTGGGTGAAAGTTACTTATATGTGAGAGCAGACAATGAAATTTCTTGATAATATCATAGGAGGCTTCACTGCTTTTTGAAACAAAATCAGGATGGAGGGAACTGAGGAGAAAGCTGACTATTTTTTGCCCTTTGAAGGAGAGAACCTCCTGATCTTCACAGGAAAATGCATAAATTCTGGTTTGGTTCTAAGGCTTTTTCTGAATGTGCTGCTTTGAAAACTACTGTGTTTTTCTCTCTACCTTACTACATCGTATGTACAGAGAAGAAAATGACTTTGTTTTTAAGACGCACCAAAAGATGATTGAAGGTGTACAGTCAGTGAAAATTAAGGGCTTTGCCCCAAGGCTGTGTCCATAACCCTCCTTTTTATTCACCATCTCATTTAACTTTCCACAGTCCTATATTACCCTGTTTGGAAACTGTATAAACTGCTTCAGTTAGAACATTCAGTAAGCAATGTTGCTGTACTTCAGCACTGTGCCTCTAGGGAAGGCATTGAGTAGGTTTTTACCTACCATCCTAGCTACTAGTCTGGCTAAAATTCATCATGTTCAACCAAGGGCATGACTGGAAATCAATCACTTTATTATTTTAAGGATGAGAAAAGAACCAAGTGATAGTGAAATTTATTGAAAGAGCTAGTGAATTAGAAAGGTTCTTATTTTTTATCACCATGAAAACTGAGTTTGAATGTCTTGTGCAGAACTTTTTAAGTTCTAGAGGGTAAAAAGAAGGGAATTAATATGTCTGTTCGGATCTCAACTGAAAGCTTGTGTTCTACAAGGAAAACATGGTGTTAGCTGACAGTGGCAAAAATAACCTGTGTATATCACTCAAGTTATATTTTCTTAAAAAAAACTTGTGCATATTTACACTTTGCTACCTACCAATCACCATTACTTAATGCAAATTGCTTTGGGAAAGCTTCTGATCAGGAAAATAATTAACTGATGGCACCTTGTTCCAGTGTAAGTGGTATTATGAAATCACTACCATTTGTTTCCTAGGGCGTATATTTGAATAATAATGTCCTTGTGTTTCTGTTGGCAGTATGGAATGCTACTGTATCAGAACTATAGAATTCCCCAGCAGCGAAAAGCCATGCTTCCACACTTTTCCACTCCAGTAGTAAGTGATGAACTTTACCTCACTGATGTATGTTGTTGGAAAAGATGCATTTGCTTTTGCATTTTAAAAGTGGAAAATTTTTACACTAAGAAATGTAAATTCAGCATTGTGTAGCAAATCAATGTAAAGTTCATGTTTTGCATGAGTACAGTTTCCGTGGTTGGCTCTCCATTATCTTAGGCTTACATGATCCACATGATTTAAAAATCTTGGCTACGTCACGCTCTTTGAGATGTATGGCACAGAGACATCTGGCTGTCTCTGCAGAAGCCAGCTTAGGTCTGGCAAAACTAACACGTAGATTTCCTAAAATATGTTGGGCCAAGAGCTGACTGTTAGCTACCTAAAAGGGAAGAGCCTATATTTGGATCCCAACTGGTCCTGAAAATGGCTGGAACATAGTAATAGGGCAAGTGGGCAACTTGAACAAACAGATTTTATTCTGAGCCTTTGAACTGTCTCCCTCCCCTACAGCTGAAAAAGAAAAACCATCTATTTTTGTGTCTGTGAATCTTTTGAAAGGGGAAAAAAATAAGATGTATTTTCTGTGCTGTTGAAGGAGGACTTTTAGACAGCCTTCTGAAACCAAAACAGTTTGAAATGAAACTCTCAAGCTGGCTTTTCCTTTCTCTGTTTTTTGAAACAAGTGAAAATTCCTTTTCAGAGAAGTGTATCTGAAAACTCACTAGTAGCAATGGATTTTTCGGGGCAAATAGGAAGAGTTATTGAAAATCCTGCTGAAGCACAGAGTGCTGCCTTGGAAGAAGGACATGCTTGGAGGGTAGCTATCTTCTCTTCTTTTCTATTTTTGCGATCAGTAAGTGTCTGTTGAGAGCCAAAACACAGAGTGTGCTATGATGTTAGTGCAGTGCTGGTCACAGTATAGCTTAGCTCCGACCTGAAGCAATCACACTGCAAGCATGCAGATCTGAAAGTCAATATCCATCTTTAGCAAAACTGTCACATTCACAACAACCTTCTACCACTGCTTCTCTGTCCCCCTAGTGTCCAGAGGAAAGTTGAGGGGGAAAGCAGACCCACCAGAACTTTACTGCCAGTTTGCAAAACCAGTCTCTGAGGAGGAATATGTCAAATTAAATGCTTCCCCACATGGAAGAGGCTGGGGCTCTGACTAATGGCTTGCTCCCAGTAAGTTTAATTGCAGAATATACAAGAGGCAGGACCTCTTGCAATGAAAACTGATGTAACTTGTTTTTAGTGTCTTGTGGACAGACAGCTGCAGTACAAGTTTTCCCACATGCTCGTCTTTTAGGGAAAAGGAGTCATTACTGAAGCATTAGCTCGTGCTTTATGTACGGGAGGGAAATACTGCTTGATTTACTGAGTGCCTGGTGTTTTGCCTGAGCAGAAACATATCAGTCTTTTCTTTTTTTCTGTCTTTTTTTTTTTCCTTTTTTCCGTCTTTTTTTTTTTTTTTTTAAGATACTGAGCTTTCATCATTAACATCTGGCTTGTGTTTTAAGCCAACTGAAATGAGCTGCTGCTTGTAGATTAGCCCCCTTCAAAGTTACATTTCTTTTTCTCATCCTTGCATTAAATCTGCCCAGCTCCCAGTTTCCTGTGAATTAAATCTATATTGCATGTGCACTAATTCTCTTCTCCTGAGGCGTTAGTGTGGATTTAACGGTAATTCATTTTCTCTATAGAAACGTAGCACAAGAATGAACATCTTGGGTAGCCAAAGTCCACTCCATCCTTCCACACTGAGTACAGGTAAATTCTGATGGTTTGTCACCATAGTATCAAAGGCCTCTGTGGGTAAAGAAAAGGTACATTTCCTACAGACACCAAGTGCAGCCGTGTGCTACGAATGCCTTGATGCCAAATACAATCCTTATCAGTAACTTCCTTAACATGCCTACCCATATGGACACCATAGAAGGAACTTGTTTTCCTTTGATGGCCCACTCAAGCTTTTCTTTAGGACTAGTCTTTTGAAACTCATATTTTGTAAAAACAGACACTCTATAAGTGTTTCCATTTAAAAGAATCCAGCAGTTAATTTGCCGTTTTGGACAAGGAAAGTCAATGAGTGATCTTTTAATCTTTAAAGAGTAGAAATGAGAGTTTTCAAAACAGAATTTGTGCAATAATAACTGAAAAATGTGAAATATACAAGTCCTCATTTCTTTGAGACTGTAAATTTATTACAGCAACGGGAAATTTCATATTAATATCCTAGACTTGGAGGAAACACAGCTATTTTCTCTTGCTATTCTGTTAACAGAATTTTAAAATACCATTTGAAAAACAAAACAATAAAGATAAAAATATTGGGGACTAACTTGGCTCTTGAAAGCACCAGCTAAAGTGCATTTCTTTATTTGAGATTTAGAGGGACTTGTTTCTAACTCATTAGCTTATACATTGAGTTCTAAGGATTGTTAGTCCCAATATGTTCAAGAAGCTATGTGAAAGCAGTATTATAAGAGACTTCTCTCATTTACCTGATTGTATATCTGCAAATCAGAAAATATATGGAAATAATGCCTCTCTACTTGGTATATTAAGTAGATGCATTTTTTGATACTGATTCTTTCTTATATAGGTCGATGGAAGATACTTTATATTCTGTAAGAGAACTATACCCACTTTTAAAATGTTTAAATAATTAATATGTGGAAAAAATGGGTTTATGTGTAACAGTTTTTAACCATCGTCTCCCTCTTTTTCCTCTCTCCTCCAGTTATTCATAGGACACAGCACTGGTTTCACGGCAGAATCTCTAGAGAAGAATCTCACAGGATTATTAAGCAACAAGGGCTTGTAGATGGGTAGGTATTCTTGTTATTCAGTATTTATGATCTGACAGTAAGCTTTATAGATGAGAACACAACTTCTGCTGTAATGGTTTACAGATTTATGAGCACTTCTGAGTAATCTGATTGTTGAGTAGTCCCATTATGACCTGCCTGGATTCCAAAAAGTCAGTGTGTGTTTGTAGGAGTGGATCTTAACTTTTAATTTGAAAAGTAAAATCTTAGGAATATACTTAAGTGTCTTTCTTTTTTCCAAAAGAGGCGGTCAATTTTTAGACAATGTTAGAATTTGAAAATAGTTAATTCTTGTAATCTGCATTGAGAACATATTTTTCAGGCAAAGCTGTACCTGACTATTTGCCAACAAATTTACAATCAGCCATCCGTGCTCTTCTGCATGAATCAGAGCAGCTAATGGTATTTGCTCACTATTTCTATTCTAGAGCAAAGAAATGGAAGTACCTGTTCCAGCACTCTCTAAAATGTCTGTGGTTGAGGTTTAAGTGTCTTCTGAGCACCTCTGTTTTCCTTATTTATATGGAGTTACGGTTATTGAAGGGAAGATGCTTGAACTGCATTCAGCATTGTTGGTTTGTAGGATGGGAAAGGCGTGGTTGCCTTTGGTTCACTGTCTTCATTGCTCTCAGGGTTAAGGTAGAAACATCAATGTTGGTTTTGCGGGAGACAGTGAAGTTCAAACCTTTCTTCAGCATTTTCTGACTCAGAAGCAACACTTATCTTTCCGAAGACTAAAATACATTAGGGAGGTAGAAATTGGTAGTGCATATATATATATTCATCAAGCAGTGTTTGCTTATTTTGGGTTTTTTTTTTTTTCCCTAGGCTAAGGCTAGACGAGGTTCTAGCTAAGCAGGTCCAACAGAAAAGAGAAGCTGAGAAAGCAAAGGAGCCCTGCTTACTTTTTGAGTTTCTGGTTTTCTCACGTTATAATCCTAGGCTCATTTTGTCTTGGTGCCTTAGGAATCTGGTGGCCCATCCTTCTTGAGGTCTTCATAAATGTGTTCATATGTTTGATGCTGTGTTAAATTTGTGCCTAATCAGCTTACTCTCTGTGGAACATGAAAATAGGTTAGTTTGGCCATAGTAAGGTCCACTAGCAGTGACAAAAAAATAATGTTACCTATGTGCACTGAGATCTAAGGATCATGATTTTCAGGGTGGAAAACTCTTGCCTGTGTTTTCCTGCTTTGTGTGTTCTTGAACAAAGAAGGTAGAAAGTTAAGAGCCTCCTGATGGTCCATGGAAGAGGCTCAACACTGTATACAAGCAACTGATGCTGCTGTCTTGGATATCTCTGGAAGTTCTTGCTGAGGATGCATCTCTCTAGGTAGTCATTGTTTGTGTGGAAGCTGGTTGCTTGCCAGAGGTTGAGTAAACAGTTGGGGCATTAGTTGTGCAGACCTTTGCTTTGTGCCACCAGCTTACAGTACTATGCATTATCTGAAACAGCTAGATGAAAAATAATTGAGAGATATCTGCATGAACTGCAGTAAGCACAGGGCAGATAAGATCTTTCTCCCTCACATGGATCCTAATTTATAAAGGCTTTTGTCCCTTTTCCACACATGTGGGCTTCCTAGGATTAAAATGGAACATTCATATACTATGCATGATTTCTGAGAGTGGCAAGACATGCCTGTCCCTGACTACTGAACTGACTCTGGTTATGATGGTGCAGTTTTGTGGTACTGACATTTCTCAATCAGTTCTGAGGAGCTGGAGTAAATTCTTTTGGGTTCTTAAGACTACAAGCAGTTCTTGCAACTGCACCTTGGAAAAGTGTGTTCCTGGCTTAGTGGTCAGCAATTAAGAGGCCTGCTCCAGTCCTGTGCTCAGCCATCTCACAAATCCACTAGTGATTAGTGCTATAAGCCTTCTGCCAAAGGTATATTCTTGTTTTCTGTGGCATGGAGAGGATCTGCTTCCTTAGTTCATAATTCTTATCTAGCTTTCTTTCTCCTCTTTCCAGTATGGATGTTAAATAAAGTCCGTTTGGGGTAGTACTTCAGTTTTGTGGGTTAACTTCAAAGTGACAGCTACATAGTGTATGACATTGTATGCCTAATGCACTTTTTTTTCCACTAATGCTGAGGGAAAAATACTTTGACCGTTCTAGAGGAAAAATTAGTGTATATTTTCCCCATCTTGATAATGTGGAAGCTACTTAACCGGTAAATAATTTTAAGAAAGTATTGAGCTGTTTCTATGCAATTGCAGCCATTTAACCTACACATAATTTTGCTGACACTGTATTTCTCTGAACTGATATTGTAGAGTGGGAGCAGATTCCCATATATTACTTTCCCATGTACAAAAATTTAGATTTTCTCTAGAATTAAATGATAACATTTTCTTCATGAGACTATGTACCATTAATGGAAAGATGAGTTAGAGGGAACCTTAAAAAAAGCCTCATAGGTACATTCTTAGGGGAAGAACTACCATCATGTATCTTGCACTTCTTGTTTCTTAATCTGTTAATGTTGCATAGCCATGGTATAATTATTGAAAGCACATTGCCAGTTACAGAATCACCTCTCAATGCAGCTAAAGAAGAGTTCAGCAATGGCACAAAATCACTTAGTAGTTCTGATTATTTAAGAACAAAGAGATGGGGGTATTCAATCTGTTCTTAAAAATGTTCTGTCCTAGATTATTTCTTCTCCGGGACAGCCAAAGCAATCCAAAGGCATTTGTACTCACGTTATGCCATCATCAAAAAATAAAGCATTTTCAAATCTTGCCGGTAAGTAGATTATTTTTGATACTGATAACAAAACCTGAAATTTTAAACCATGAAGCTTTTGCCAACACCTGAGGAGACCTCTTATTAATTACTGGTGTAATTAACAGGGATGTTTCATAAGCACGTATATAAGTGGATATTCTTTAGAGTTGTCAAATGTCTGATTAAAATTATTAACATTGGCGGAAAACTAGTGTAAGTCACTACATTACACAAGTCTGTGTAATGCACAGAACTTGTTCTCTGTGACTGTCAGTGACAACAGCAGCTGTTGTCTCCCTTCTCACTTAAGCAAACATAGAATAACTTCGGGAAACTTTAAAAGGTTTTATTCTGGAGGTTATCCAATATTGTTGAGCTTCAAATAATGTTACACTGAGCTGTTGGAAAACAATTTGATTTTTACCTTGATCCAAAACAGCATGAAAAGTTTAAGACTAGGTAGACCTTTTTATTGTTCCAAACCCTCTTCTGTTGTTTAGCCTGCTAATTTTACAAACAGCTAACAAATCATTTTGGGATATTTTTGTTTTATCTAATGAATGACAGTGCTGTCTGTACAACTCTCAATTACTCTGCCAACAAGTTTTCACTTTCAGAAGCAAAATGTTTTAAGTTTGGTTAAGGTATGTTTTTTCTAGCGCTGTGGGTTTCATAAAGAACTGCAGGCATTGGGTTGTTTGGACAACCAAGTACCAACCTAGTCCCATCATTTATTTATGTCACACACTGGTGGTACTCTCTAAGTTTTTCTGCCCGTGTATCTCTTCATGCACAGCCTGACTTGAAAAGGATGTTTTGTTTCCCTAGTGTGAAGATGATGGACAGATATTTTTCAGTCTGGATGATGGGAACACCAAATTCAGTGATCTAATCCAGCTTGTTGAATTCTATCAACTAAACAAAGGAGTCTTGCCCTGCAAACTCAAACACCACTGCATCCGAGTGGCCTTATGACCTCAAATCTGACTCTCACTGAAGACTGGATTTGATAGAAGAGTAATTGTAAGAGAACGTTGACACTGGGGAATTGGCAGATTTGTAAGTTGGTTAAAAAAATAAATATTATGCACCTTGGGACTCTGAAAGGGATGGATTCGACAGGTGCCAACAGACCAAGATTGCTGGTTTGTCTAACACCTAAGAGTGATTGCTGCTGAGTGTCCCAGCATCCCAAAAATGGGGGGAGGGTCTGTAAAACAATGAGTAAATTTGAAACAAAACTGGAAACTATCTTGGCTGGGCCACTTAACAGGAACAAGTGTGAAGAGAAATCTTTGAAAAGAACTCTTGCCCTGGAATAATCTTGACAATTAAGACTAGTGTGTTTACTTTTTGTATTGATCACTTTTTTTGCACTCCTACTTTGTTTTGGATATTGTATGCAGCCTATATTAGGAGCTGATGTGGCTTTTAAAATTCATGCAGGAGTTGGGTATTAATCTGCACCCTAAAATGTATGGAATGCTTCAGCCTAAAAGGATCTAGAAGAAAATCAAGAAGTGTGTGTGTGTGCGTGTGTGTGTGTGTGTGTGTGTGCGCGCACGTATGTCTCAGTACTTCTCTGGAGACCTGAGGTTCAATGATCTGCAGATGTCTTTGAAGAAGCAATGAGGATACAATTCTAAAAGAACATACCACCAATATACATACTATTAAAACTGTTGAGTTGTAGCATTATGGCTGTAGTATGTTGATGGCATATTAGTGGCATCCAGTCATGCAGAGACTGTATTAGATTCTATGCACAAATTTTTATTACTGGAGTGGTGGTTTGTTTTTTACAGCCTTTTGACTGTTTTCCTGAGGAAACTTACTGTTACTAAATAGAGTAGGACTGAATGACTACACTTGTATTTGAAACCACCATTTTTTGTGAGAAGATTCTTCTGCAGGTAGTCTTAGTATGACAAAATTAAAAAAAAGAAATTAAAAAAACAATGTTTTTAGCTTTATAGCTCCTTGAATTTTCTGACTGTTTCAAAGAGCTCTTTCGATATAGTAAAGCTACAGTGACACAACACTCTCCTGGGGATAGGGCACAAGAACGGAACCCCTTCTGCTTTTTGTAGGGCCATGAAAGTTTACATGGTGAGAAGAAACATGCTGGGAATAGAAACAGATTTGATTGTGAAGTAGCTGCTGGCAATATCATCCATTGAGGTAACTGGTGTTTCCCGTGTCATGTGTGCTACTGAACGCCAGTACCTGTGGCAGACAAGCATGTATCTTGCTCTGGTGCTGGTTTGTCATCAGAACATTTATTGTTAATGTTTAAATGAATTATTTAATGTTTACACAATAACTCCTTCTGATGATAAATCAGTATTAAAGTCAGACAAGCCCCTCCTTGATCCTGCAATTGCAACCAACTATTCCTTCAGCAACTGTCTGAACTGAAGTAACTTCCCAGTGTTTGGTGCCATTAGCAACAGTGAGAAGTATTCCACCCTGGGAACTTGCAGAGTGTAGTGCAGAACAGAGCATTTGTAAAATGGTAAATTATTTACACAGGCTAGTTAATCCTTAATATTTGCCACTGGGTTTGAAATCCTAGCCATCTGAAAGGGTAAAGAAAGAAAACCAATCCTACACTTTTAGGTCTTCATGTAGTGTTAAGAATAGCTTAAGACAAACCATAACCTGCCTGAGTCATCCATATCAGCTTAAACTTTGTCAATGGTATAGAAACACTGTATTTTAGTTTACAGAACACATTTAGTATTTTTTTCCATTTAATGTCTAGATACTAAAAATGAAGAAACTTGATTTTGTTTTTAGTAGAAGTCTTTTTTGTTTTGTTTTCTTTTGTTTTGCTTTTTTTAATTGTACATAGTGAAATGAGTGTTCCTGCTTTCTAGACAATGTATTTTAAAATCTTGAAATTAAGCTAACTTAAGTCTGACTTCACTTTGCATGCTTCTATTTGGCCCCTATTAGGAGAAAAAAGATACTTGTATTGACTACATTACCAGTTTAATAAGACCATTTATGCTGTAGTTTTAAGTTTTTCTGTTTACATAGCTTAGTGACAACCATGCATTTTTCCCAGTAGGCGGATAGTATTTGCAGTGTTTCATATTTATAAAAAAAAAAAACTTTGCATCTTATTTAAATTGAGAATAAAAGTTTGACTATGAACCATGATTTTTGTATGTAGATGGTTGACTTAGTATTTTGTACTCTTCCCAGCTAAAGTGAGCTGTTTTGAGAAAGTGATCACCTTCAAAGTGGCAACAATCTTACTTAAGCAGATCACTGCTTTGTCTTCTTTCTGCTGGAAAACAGTCAATGCCACCTTAGTTTTCCAGCAGATTCAGCTGGCTGCCAGCTCAGAATACCAAGGACTGAAGGACATTTGACTCTTATTTTTGTATTTAAATGACATGAATGTAAAGGGGATGCTCAGGGTTGTTTTGGAGCCTGTTGAATTTTTATCTTTTTGCCTGTGATTTTATTTTCTAAAGAAATACTTCATGTAGCAATTTGAATATGTTGAGAAGGAAAATGCCAAACCATTTTGGTAATGAGGTTACTAGTTAAATTATGTTACGATAGGTGTTAAAGTACAAAAAACTTTTTATTTGTTAATTAATCTTGAAGAAACACGTGCCTCAGTTTAGATGTTTTGTCTTATCTTTTCTGCACTAAATACCTGACAGTTTGACCAATCAATGCACCTTTCCAGTGGCAAGACTTGCTTATCGTAAATTATATTGTCACAATGCAAGATTTAGTGACTGTAAAATGGAATAAAGTTTAAAGTTTCAGGGAATGCAAAAGGTATTAACTTAAGAGACAAAACCTTTATTCAATATGCTTTGCTTCATACTGTAAATAGCTTTTTGGCTTGTGAACCTAATTGTAATCTTTCAGGTATTTTTGTACAAATAAGGGACTGATATTCTGTTTCTTGTAATTAGAAATAAACGTTAATACAATGCTATTCATTTTATATTGGAATGAATGTGATCCTTTGGATATATCAGTACACGGTGTATCTCTCGCCTTAATTCAAGTTAATTGTGTGGGTCATGTTAAACAGCTTTTTAAAAATGTGAAGAGGAAAACACAATCCCCAAGATACCTTTATTCTTGCTGTTCTGTCTTTAAGATTCCTATTAGGATAGACTCCATTTTATTTAGAAAATAACTTGTTCACTCCTTTTGTTTGAGAAAAAAAACTACTAGGGATATTCTGCTATGATATTTACAATATTCATTGGGGAAGTCTGCTAGAATCCTATCAAAACAATTGTGACCCAACTTTCAGGCCATGAAGTTATATCTCACTGAAAATGCACACTCTGCACAAAACACTTTATTGGCCTGATAGCTGTTGGATCAGAAACTTTTCAATAGTACTTCCAGAAAGCAATTATTTATCCCTGTAATCCTTGTATTTGAGTGGTCTATCAGACTTTGGGTGGAAAAGCACCATCTGCACAAAATACATCTTTACTTTAAAAATCCAGAGGGTAGAGGAGTGGGGCGGAGAGATTGGTGGTTCTTCTGGCAGATAGAAAAACAGAAGGTTGGGAATATTCCACTTTTATTTTTTTGGACACAATCCTTTCCTGTTTCCTCCTTGTTAATCCATAGGTGCCATCAAAGGCATTCCCCTTCAAAACTCTAACACTCTGACTTCAGCATGCTATGTCTCCATGTGACGTCTCCGTATTGCACTACAGCAGGAGTTAATGTGTTAGCATGATGAAATTCATTCATCAGCACATAGAGGCAGAGTACTTCCTTTGAATTTTGATATTCCTCAAGTTTTTTCCTACCTGGGCATACATGTTAAAGTGCTTAGAATTCACTATCCTGCATGCAGTAACTTATTTTTTTCACTAAGTTAACAAAGGGGACTGCTTGCTTACAAAAGCTTTGAGGATTCCTATTTCCTGCTTGGCTAGAGGAGGCCACACTAACATTGAAACTGACTCTCACTAGGATCATCAAAAGCCACAGACAATGTTTCTAAACAAACCCGTAAAAAAAAAAAAAATCAACACCAAAACCCCACTTTGCTTTATTGTATATATTGTGTTTGAAACAGACAAGAAGATGGAATTAAAAAAAGGCAACATGGTAAGGTGATCTCAGTAAGTCTGCCCTGTGGCAAAGTAGTGCTGTCAGCATGTTTGTGCAAACTGCCCACCTCTGTGGCAGATGCAAAATGATACCTGTGAAATCTGGCCCTTGGCATTAGCAGTGGGTACTTGGGCTATCAGAACATCACCAGTACAAAATTAGTCTGGGCCAGAAGTGGATCTGTGGTACAGATTTGAATTACTGATAGGTTTTGCTTCTTTTACGTTAGATGTGGAACAACAGACATGATCGGACATCTGATCCTACATAAAGCATTCTAGCATGAAGTTCACTGGGTAAAACAGCTAAAATGCATTTGAGCCTATAAGTAAATTCCTATCAGACTCATGTTTTACAGCATGTGGCTGCAGGACTTACATCCTGATACAAAGAGCCCTTAAATTAGGATTACTTTAATACTAAATTGTTGCTTCAGCCTGTACCTGCAAAACCAGATGAGAAAAATATCACCAGATAAGCCATTACCCTTCAAATTGAACTTCAGATGACTTTTGGTCTTTGTTACTGATAATTTAGTAATGGTTTAATCTGGTTTGTTAATGTCCAGTCTATAGACTGCTTTGTGTCTCAGACATTGTTTTTCTGATGTCTTGGAAACTTCAGTAACAATGTCAGCAGATGGAGAAAAACGATCTCTTCCTCTGAAATATCCATGCTGCCTTCATTTGGGTTGCTTCTGCACCCTCAATCTTAAGTCTTCCTTCCTTAACTTGAAGCACAGTTTAATTAGTATTTGGAAATCCGACACAACCACAACTATGTCCAAGACCTATATGATTTTAATGAGATATTGTGATTAGTCACATGTGAGACTCGAAAATGAATTGATTTGTGTAGCACACATTGCAAACCCTTAGCCCAAAGACAATTCTGCTCTAATTGCTTGTCATTTTGCACAGATACCAAGCAGATGTTTTAGCAAGAAACACAGGTTCACACAAAGACACTAAGCTGTGATTAACAGGATCTTGCAACACTTGTTAGTTGCCCAGTTTTGTTATGCTTTTCTAAAATCAGGATCTTGGCTGCAAGATCCTGGTGCCACAACTGAGGAATAGGAAGTTGCAATTACAAACAGCTGCCAGCCCTAAATAAAACTGCAGCCTGGGTTTATGGGCCCTGAAGCTCAGCTTGGCTGTGCTCAGAGGTTCAATTCCTTAGAGCTCAGAAGGGAGACAGGGAGGGAAGTGGAAGGGAGAAAAGAATTACTCTTGGGCAGTATTGTACAAAGGGTGGTTTGGGTGTGACTAGGAGCACAGTGAAGACAGTGCTGTGATGCTCTGAGTGCTGCTCACCACTTCCTAAGAGTCAGTTTCCCCTCCTCTTCCCTCAAACTTGTGAAGACACTTCTACATAAAGACTCCCATTGTATTTGCCCTCTTGAAACACATTCTCCAGAGGTGTTAGGACTGGTATCTTGCATTACCAAGAAGAGAAACAGCAGTGGAATTTGTGTTCTCTACAACTTGCCTGTTCTCCAAAACAGCCTGTCCTGCTGCCAAATAGAAGAAAAGTAAGGTGAGAATATGGTAGTATGGTTCTGCCAAGAACAATGATGGTTAAAGCAAATGGCTCAGCACAGTCCTGAAATTGTACAATAAAACTGTTCCACAAAGAATCCTAGGCACATCCTATTTTAAAATAATTTAATTATTTAGACATTTTCATTACTCGATTCCCTCCATAATACTTCTCTTTGCAGCTAAATTTGTGCATGATAATAATGTGCTCTGTGTGACCCTTACCAACTCCTAGCTTTCAGGTTGTTCTCTCAGAATCAAAAACAAATACAGAAATAAAGCTAGCTGTGAGCATTAGAGCTTCCTGAAAAGTAACTCCACAACACATCTAGTTATGAAAGAATGTAAATTGGTAATTATAGATTGGTGGATAGAAGACTTATTTAGGGGTTTTTTTCACTAGCCAGTAAGGTTTGTGAAAACAGCTGGCTAAACAAGGGTAAAAGTCATTGAAGGCTCATGAAGTTTGCCTCAAAATATTTCAAATCAATTGCTGGAACAAGCATTTGACCTGCTCTAGAAAACAGAGTGCTTCAGAGAAACACATGTACCTGGGAAGGGATTGCATCCTCTCTCCCTAGAAGTATAAGAGAGCAGGAACTCCAATGGCAGCAGGAGACTTAGGATGCTGTACAAATGGAAAACCAAACATGAGGGTCAGAGGAACTATCAAATATATAATAAAACAGTTTAGTGAGCTAGTATAATTTATAGATAAACAGAGGCAGCTGAGCAGAAACAAAACACTTATTTATGAGATTTCTTTTAATACATAAGTCACCTGAGGTATGCAGAGGACCAGTTCAGGAAAACCAGAGGTATTTCTTCGTAAACTGCTAACATAATCTCTTGCATTGTCCACCACAAAATGTAGCACGTGACAAAAGTTCACATGGGTTCACAAAGAGCTTCTATCACATCATGATAGAGAAAACTCAGCTGATAGATAATAACTACAAAAAATCCATTTTTTTCTCTCAAAGTCTGTTGGTCACATGTCACCACCAAGTGCCAGGAGCAGTCTTCAGGGAAATAATCATTACTTGACAGCACATATTTTAAGTACATTTTCCCTGCATGTCCACTAGTACGGCAAGGGCTAGAGATACTTTTTTATCTGATCCAGTAATGTGCCCACAAGAGGGCTGGCTCATACAGAAGCAACTGAAGGTAGCACTTAAGACCTGAGGAATGACCAAGAAAACTTGCTCTACAGTTAACTAGAGGCTCCCTTTTAAGGGACTGAATTAAGGCTTCCCTCAGCAAAACAGCCATGTAAGTATTGAATTTCCTTTCTACCACTCCACCCCAGGAAGTGATGCATTCAGGGTCTGCAACAGCTGTCCTGTCCTCGTGTGCCTTCCCCTGCTCCAGCCTGCCACTGGGAGGGTTTGCTGCTGGTTTGGGGGCTGCTGCAGCAGAGCTGAATCCATCAGGGCTCTGAAGTTGTTCAAGAGTAGTGTCTGGCTTCATTCAGGCTCAAAACTGGGTCATAATTGACAGAGACTGAGCTCTAAAATGAGATTTAAACAGAGAATAGGTGCTACTACTTTCGAGTCTGAAGTGAGTATACTCACTGTGTACAACTGAGTACCTCTGGGCATTTTTGTTCAGCAGTGCACAGGGGCATGTTGTGAAGGGTTCTCCTGGGTAAAACGCAGGTTTCCTTACACCACTGACATCTGGGGAACAGAAAGGGGTGTGCAGCTGCTCAAGCCAGGTGATCTTCCTTGCTGGAAGCTATGGTGCAGCCGGAGGGAGAGCGCTGTGCTGGGCTGGGCAGGCTGGGTATGGGGATACATGGGGAGCTGTCGAGGCTCTCCTAAGCCACCCACTGCTCTTCAGGAAGGGAGAGAATGGAAAGAGTACATCACAGAATTTTTACAGTAGGAAGGGATCTCTAGAGACCATCCAGTCCAGCCCCCCTGCCGTGGCACAGTCACCTAGATCCGGTTACACAGGAACGTGTCCGGGTGGTTTTTGAATGGCTCCAGACAGGGGGACTCCATGACCTCTCGGGGCAGCCTTTTTCACCCACAAAGAAGTTCTTCCTCATGTTGANGAGGGTGCGCGGGTTTCCGTGGACGGCGCTCCTGTGTTTTATGGCGGCACCCTGGGCCTCGTCTCCTGTGAAACTGCTGTAAAACAGCTCTGAGCGCAGGCAGGGTGCCTCCGGCGTGGCGACTGCTGCACATGGCAGCGCTGGCGCACGGCGGGCAGCGGCTCCCGCCCCGTCCCCGCCAAGCGCAGCATGTCCCGGTTTGTGGACGCGAGGGTTTCCTCCTCCCGGCAGTGCCCCTGGGGCACCGGCAGGCGGGAGCCGGCAGGCAGCCGCTACCCCGGGAGCTCTGGCTCTGGGGCTTCCCAAATTGCCCCACTCGCTTGCTCGTGTGACTCGCCAGACATCTCCGTGG
>WBMY01012349.1:544376-622803 GCA_013397315.1 Donacobius atricapilla
TGACCTCTCGGGGCAGCCTTTTTCACCCACAAAGAAGTTCTTCCTCATGTTGAGGTGGAACTTGTGTTTTAGTTTATGGCCGTGGCTCCTCACCCTGTCTCTGGGCACCACTGAAAAGAGCCTGGCACCATCCACTTGTCACCCACCTTGAAGGCATTTATGTGCATAGATGAGATCAAATGCTGGTGCCCAGCCTGATTCCATCCCGCCCTGGAGGATCCGGCTGCCGCCCAGCAGCAGGCGGCAGAGGGTGGCTGGGCTCTGTCCTGCCCCAGTGAGGCTCACCCGGGCGGGCCCCGGGCTGCTGCTGCAGCTGCCGCTGCCCTGCGAGGGTCCCGGAGGGGCTGCGGACCGCCCCTGACAAGCAGGAGCTAGTGACAATGGAACCCCATTTCGCTGATTTCTAGTCTCCGATTCTATCAAGTGTAAACCCTGGAGTAAGTGACATCAGCGAGGGGCAGCGGACATACGGCCCGGGCTGTGCCCGGCCGCAGAGCCGGGACAGGCCGGNCAGACATCTCCGTGGCGTGCACATCCTCGTCGGCGTAACCCCGGCAGAGGCAGGATATGCCTGCCGGGGCTGCTGGCTCGCACCATCCCACGTCTCGTTGGGCTTTGCACCCAAGGCTCTGTGAATAAGTGACGAATCCCACGTCCCTCCTATCGCAATGGCTGCGAACTGCGGCTGAACGAGCCCACACGTTTTCTGGTTTCCCCGTGCGGAGAAGAGCGGCTGATAAAGCTGTCCTAGGGCCACACCTGGTTAATGGTTAACGAAGGAGTGCAGGGCGAGCACAGTACCAGTGAAGCCCCGATAGTTGCTGGAAAAGCCTTAGAAATTTCTTGAGATTAAAATTCCTTAGCCACTTCTGACGACCTCTTCTTCACAAGGCGACTGTGAACTACAGGGAACTGTAGGGAACTAAAACCAATACCTATTTCCAAGATACGTGGAAAAGGAAATCCTCAAAACGGTAAGTATAAATTTGGTAATGTCGGAAAGTGAAGCTGCCTCTGCACTTTCACCAAATAATCTGATCCAACAAATCCACATAATTTGTTGGGTAATAAACTAGTCAGTGTTTAGAAGTGCAACATAATATGCTATATGTAAATATTTTAATTGATATGTGTTTAAGCCAGTTTTGATGGAAGAGTGAGGAGTTCGTGAAGCATTTTGAAATCAAAGCTTTGCAATTCACAGCATTTTTAAGAGATCCGCTTCTTAACTGCTGCTAAAAATTGAGTTGAAGGCACTGCTGCGTAAGGGAAGCAGTCTGGAGGGATAGCAGTACCTCTAAATGATGTACTGGGCAGCCATAGAGCTGGATCCCAGGTGACAAGGTAATTTTATTAATCTTTTCAAATTTGGTGAGAAAAAGAAGCTCTTATGTGTTTGAAAACTTTGTGCTCCTAATCTTTGAGCTTGGTTTTGTTGTAAACCTGTCACATGAGGTGTATCTTCTTGTAGAGATCCTGTTTATGGCTCAAGGACTGAAGTGATCTTCATATGTTGACACTACAATTTTATGTGGGGCTAAATGTGAAATAGCAAAAACTATTACAGAATAGCTGTGATTTAAAGAGTAAAAAGATGCTTGTCTTGGTTTGGAAAGACAGATATCTGCCAGGGAAAGTTGGAGCTCCCCTTAGAAATGGAGAATGTAAAGCCCTTCCCTCCAAATTATTATAATTTTGCAATTAGGGGCTTTCAGGCAAAGAGATGGGAATATGAATAACAGTTCTTTTACTAAGAATATTAAATAACCCACAAATGTAGTAGTACAAAAAACAAGTGAGCAAACAAATAAAAATCCTAGAAAACCCTGACACAGTCAGGGATACAACCTGACACCCTGTTGGTCAGGGTGTTGGAAGCAGTCCAGATAAATCCTCCTGGAGTAACAGATGTGATTCTGTTGGAGTAGAGATGATCCTGTAGAAAGGGTCCAGTAATGGCAAGATGGGTCCAGTCTTCCTCTGGGATCCAGTGGAAAACAGGCTCCCTGGCATTCCGATGTCTGAGTTTTTATCTAGGTGGGAATGGTTGGCTCCTCCTCCCCCCCCCCACTGGGTGGAGGATCTCACAATGGGGTGATGTAATGTGTCATGTCATTGGTGAGCCTTAATGGTCCATTACCAGAGGATATACAATGGGGTGACATAATGTGTCTGGTCATTGGGTGAGCCTTAATGGCCCATTACCAGAAGATATCCCTGTGGAGGGGGGATGAGTGGTGAAAGAGATAAGAAACACTGCCCCACCTGGTTTTAACAGCTGGACTATTATCAGAAGGCATCTGCACCCCTCCCCCCTGGGCTCACAAGAGATGAAGAAAAAACATCTCCCCAGCTGCTTTCAACAGATGAAATAGAATACACATTTTTTTTGGTTACATAACCCAAGACAGTGTTGAAATTGGAAAGGAAAAATAAAATTACGATGACTATTTATATTGCAGAAATTTACTGCTTATGTCAATGGTAAATAAAAGGGGAAAAGAGGGTACTCTAATGAAAGTTCAATGAAAAACAGATTTGCAGCACACCTGTGATACATGCTGGAAGGTTTCCTTGGGTGTGTCACAGCTCAAGGAAGAGCATCCTCGAATTCTGATGTTCAAAATCTTCTTTCCCACACCAGCAACACAAAGTGAAGAAACTGGAATTTCTTGCTAAAATTGCTAAAGGTTGTTTAAAGTTGTAAAGGAGTTTCTTTGATTGGTCAATTGACACACATCAATGGGAAATTCATGTGTTGCTTTAGCATATGTTTCTTATCCTGTTCTTTCCATTTTGCTGTATCCAGTTCTGAGCCCCTCAATTTACGAAGGACGTTGAGGTGCTCATATACGTTCAGAGGAGGGCAACAAGGCTGGTGAAGGGCCTGCAACACAAAGCCCTATGAGGAGTGGCTGAAGGAGCTGGGGTTGTTCAGCCAGGAGAAAAGGACACTCAAAGGTGACCTTACCACTCTCTACAACTCCCTGAAAGGAGTTTGTAGCCAGGTGGGGGTCAGGTCAGCCTCTTCTCCCAGGCAACTGCTCACAGAACAAGAGGCCACAGTCTTAAGATGTACCAGGGGAAGTTTAGTTTAGACATCAGGAAAAGAATTTTTCACTGAAAGAGTGATTGGGCACTGGAATCATCTGCCCAGTGAGGTGGTGGAGTCACCATCCCTTGATGGGTATAAAAAAGTCTGGATGTGGCACTATGTGCTATGGTTTAGTTGATGAGGAGGTGTTAGGTGATAGGTTGGACTTGATGATCTCATAGGTCTTTTCCAACCTAGTTCATTCTGTGATTCTGTGATTCTGTGAAGAACTGTTCACCTCATTCTTCTGAGGCACAAAAAAGGTGTATTTTTTCAATCACAGATAATATATTGTGTAATCAGAAAAGTAGATGGCTATTAGTATTATTGCTAAGTGGGAAAAAAAAAAAAAAGTTCAACATATACAACAAACTCAATTTGCTTCCAGTGTATCGTAATCCCAGTCCTGTTACTCATCTCAACCGTCTGTTGCCTCTGCATGTCCCCAGTCCTTCAGTGTTCCTCTGATGAGTGTCCCCCCATTAAACCAGTTCATGCTGATTATATTTTTTTCTCCTTGTCCTGGTTTAGGGCAAATTTGGGAGAGAACCCCTGAATGGGGTCCCTCTGGAAAGCAAACCCAAACAGCTCCTCCCCCAACTCCTCTGGGAAAGAACTTCCTTGGAGAAAAGTGGAAAAAACTATTTATTTAACAAACAAAGTTCCCACAAGCATAAAAATGAATAATATGGATTTATAAAACCTCTCTTTGTTCCGAAGTGAGATGACAAATTCAGAAAGTCCTTGCTCTGGGTAGCGCAGCTTCCTCAGTCTCTTATCAGTTCCTCTGGAGATCCAGACCCCAGTGGGCCGCAGGTGTGAGCTTCCGATGTCTCTCTGGGTTTTTCAGTCCAGGACAGGTTTAAACAGTCCCAAGAAAAAAAAGAAGAAAAAACAGTCCAGGGAGTTTCTCTGCCTCAGTTAGCCAAAAACTAACTAAAAGCAAAAAAATATCTGTCCCGCTGTTTGTCCGTGCTTCAGAGGAACACAGTCCAGGAGCGGAATGTGGACGTGTATGAGTGAATGCAGTTTCTCAAACCAAATTTCATGCTTCTCCTTCTCCCTGCTGTTCTCTCAGTACCAGTCTTAAATGTACAGAACCCAGTATCCAACATGAACAGAACAGACAACTGGGGATACAAGCATCATAAAGTCACCCTAGGACACTCCTACAAGTGCTATCTTTCCTGTAGAAAATTTTGGAATGAAACAACTGTTTTGTTGTACATTTTTCACCTTTCTTGATCCTGTGAGGATTGTATCGCTATCTATTCCAAACCAAATGAATAGACAGTAGAAGAAATATTATGGTAAATTAATATTATGGTAAATGGTAATTTCTGAGAAAATAAATTGTGATTTTCATGTTAGGCTCTTTGTCAGAGAGCTGGCAAGAGCACTGTATGCTTAAAAGGTTGCTCTTACAGTTTACTATCAAATAATGCTGTATCATTCTCCTTTTTTCCCCTCACTCTCTGCTTGTTTTGTAAGGAACATTTTGTTTTAAAATTCAGGGCAAGTTTGCTAAGCTTTGTGAAGGTATAAATAGAAATTAGTTTTATCTTTCCTGGTTGTGTGTTTTCAGAGGAATTGGGTGGTTTACATGGAGTCAAATGTAGTTTATTTTTATTATCCTTGTATTACATCAGACATATTACTTTATTCCTGAATTTATTTTTTTACAACTTCAGATGCAGACAGAGAGAATCTGTACCTAAGACTGATGCAAGGATTAACGGCAGCACATGATTTTTTTTCATTTATTCTCCCTCAGTGAAGTGCTGTGCTGTGAGTCTCAGTGTAGGAACACAGGATGACTTGAAGGCAAAGATGTGACTCCAGTACTGTGTCACCTATCAAAACAGCCTCTGTAGAGGATGTATCTCCCCATCTGTTAAGTACAGCCTATCTTTGCAAGACTTGGATATGAAGCACAGGTTAGTAAGGTTTGGAAGTGTTTTGAGCAAAGGTGAGGTGGAAAGGTTTCAGTCACTGAAAGGAGTATAAGGAGGGAGGACATGGGACTCATCTGATCTTAACACTGGAGGCAATTGAAGCCATAGTAACAGCAACTGTGCATTCCAGTAGAAGCTGGAATATGTATAACCCTAAGTCAGGGTTATTATTAGCATTTCAGAGTTTCAAGCCAGTCGTGCCAAACTTCAGTTTGTGACATTCCTTATGCTTCAGATTTTTTTTTTTTTAATATAACTTCTACTGTCTGATTGCTAGGGCAACGTCAAGCACTGGTGTCAGCAATACCGGCATATAATTTGGAGTTCACTTTACAAAAAGGAAGGAAAGAATCACTTCCTGCTTGGTAGACAGGATATAAGTAGCAGATTAGAATTGCTGGAAAAAGAGGTCCTAGAAAAAAAATGCACTGGAGTGTATTATTTAGGATGCTTAAAATTCAGTGACAGAGTAATGCTGCTGCTAAGTCGCTTATAACACCTCCCTGTGTTTTGGCCTCACTTGCACTGAGTTATGCTGTTGACAAAATGTTTCATTTAAATGAATAAACCTCATAGTTTTTAGATTTTCTTTTTTTCTGACCAATGACAGCGCAGGTACAGTTAATGTGACATAACAAGAGGGAAGCATCATTACTGTGACTACTTAGTCATGCAAAAAAGTGAGATGGGAAATTACAGATGTACTACATATGGTACTTTCTGCTTTTAAAGACAATTTGAGCTTAGAGAAGTAGAAGGGATCCAGCTAATCGTAGAACCAGCTCTATGAATTTCACGGCAAATACGTATTTCCAGACACATGGGACAAGCTGAGGACTGCTGCATGCCAGCATGCTGGGAAAATGGCTGGCAGACACCTTTTCATCTCGGACAATACCCTAAAGGAAACGGCCTTTCAATGCGGCAGGTATTGTCGCATTCTGTGCTGCTTCTTTAAAGGGAGGGAGAGAGAATGAATGCAAAGGATTTCAGAGGAGGTGTCATTTCTTTAACGGCATCCTGTGGGTGCATTATCTTGCAGAGACCTTTTTCTTTGTCTCTCAGTCTGATTAGCACATGTCTTTGTGCAGTTTTAAAATGCTTGGACAGTTTTCCCTGAAGAAATACATGTGCCTTCCAGCAGTTTTAAATTGCTCTTTATATGTTTGATATCGTTATACATCTGCAAACCCATCAGAATCTTGCTGAGTTCTTGACTGTAGTTCTTCCTGTGGTAATTATATTTTCTACAGTTTTAACCACACATGATGTGTAAAAGTGTTTCCTTCTGTCTGTTTTTAATGCACCATCTTTAATTTCCCAGGATTGTCCCTCTTGGGCTTTTAGAATTTGAAAACCAGAAAGAAGTTCTTTGTTTTGTTCCTGTACTCTTTTGTTCACTTATCCTTTCCTTGGTTTCTCTCATGTTGTTCTATTTTCAAAGCTAACCAGGCCCAGTCATTTGAATCTTCCCCAGAGCACAGCATAAGTACCTTTAAAGAGAAATCTTATGCTCCAGGAAGGCACTGAAGGCTTTTTGAAAGTGAAAATCTGAGAGAATACTGAATGTTTGAGAAATATTCCAACAATTGATCAAAAGTCATTAGAATATTTTTCCTGTAATTCTCCAACTTGTTCTTAATGGATCCAAACTTCTTGCTATTCTTGATCATGCTACTTATAAAACAGAGGTTTTCATCCAACATTGGTTAGACTAAGTTTGACCCTTAAGACTTCTTAACCCTTTCTGTATCCTGTGTTACTTCAGATTATTTGTACTGAGCTTCCTGCCATTATGTACTGACTATTCAGGATGTGACATTCCTAGCTCTTCTCCCCAGTTCCTATGGCTGCATCTTTAATAGGAAAAAAGAAGAGGGAGGAGGGGGATAATGGGATGGTGGAATGATACCCTTTCACAGCAAGTTTTTGTATCTCACAAATATGAAGGTCCCCAGTTATTGCAGCTTTTCATTTATTTTAGGCAGCTAAAGTAGAGGACTCAGAGACCTCCAGCTGTGGTTGAGATGGGACACAGAAAGAAAGAATGGACCAGAAGGAATACTCACTGTAGTGATGGGTAGTGAGAGGTCTGAGATGGGAGATGTAAGCCTGTATTCTAATAAAAGACAAATATCTAAGAGAATTTCAGGGAGAGAAAGAGGACTGTTGTGTGTATCTCTCTTATGAGGACAGGCTGAGGGAGCTGGGCCTGTTGAGTCTTCAGAGGAGAGAAGTGGAAGGGAACCTCATTAATGTGTATAAATATCTGAAAGAGGATATCAAGAGGATGGATCCAGGTTCTTCTCAGTGGTTCCCAGCAATAGGACAAGAGGTAACAGGCAGAAACTGATGTACAGGAAGTTCCACCTGAAAATGAAGAAGAATAGGAAGTTCCACCTGAATATGAAGAAGAACTTTCTCGTGCAGATGACTGAGTACTGGAACAGGTTGCCAAGAGAAGTTGTGGAGTCTCCCTCACTGGAGATATTCATAAACCATCTGGACACAATCCGGTGCCATTTGCTCTGCGATGAGCCTGCTTGTGCAGGGAGGTTGGACCAGATGGCCACTGTGGTCCCTTCAATCTGACCCAGTCTGTGATTCTGTGGTCTGTTGCCCATGATTATTGACATATACTGAAGATGTTCCATAAGATGATCATATTTTCTCTCGAAGTATAAAAGACCAGCTAATTTTACAGATTTTGCTTTACAAGTGGAAACACCTAGGGAACAAAATAATTGATTTTTGGAAAGAAAGAAATTATAGCTAGAGAGTATCTTTTTGAAACATTTCTCATGAAAAGTAGAAACTAGGAAGGTGTTACAAGTGTCTTCATATTAAATAGTAGAAGTTTAATAATTAAAAGCAACTTAGTGATGATCTTAATCTATGAAGAAAATGCCTTCATATCAATAAGTCTTCAAAATAATGTGTGAATAAAACTTAATATCACAGTATGGAATCAGATGAAATACTTGATTCTGAGAACTTGAAAACCTCTTCATGACTGCTTAACACTATTATTATTGAGGACCAATGATAAACTGGCATCTGAAGTCAAGCTTCATAACACACGTAGATACAGAAGTGTAATTGCACAATAAAAGAGTCCTGAGAGCAAATACATTTTTTGGTATTCATTCACATTAATTAACCAATTCAACTGATTAATTCAAACTAACCAATTAAGCAATAGAAAGCATTTGTGAAGCTTTGTAAACAGTAACAGGATAAGCCTAGGTTTGAGGAATGTGCACACCCAAACTAAAAGCATTTTGCACCCCAGCTAGATTGCCAGTACAGGCATCCCCAGGCAGTCACCAGCCAGCAGCAGGGCCCTGGCCTGAGCCAGCAGGAAAAAACAGCAATCTCTGACTGGATGCACATTACAGATGGTGCTGTGGTTTTCCTTTTTTAAGTTTTTTTTTTAGCATTTTAATATTTTTTTCTTATGGCATATTCTTCTGTTTTTCACTATTTTTTTCCTTCCAAGGAAATTTGTATTTAATGATGGCATCTGTCCCTAGAATCCTCCTTTTTACCATCATACTAGAATTTATTTAATTATTTAGCCATATGTTCCTTGTTTGTTGAGGCTAATGACATACAGCCTTTACTCAGGTGGGTATAGAAGTATATGCTTCTCTATATTAAGCTTCTATTACAAGATCTTTTCAGACTCTCAGAAGTCCTTCATTTCCTGGTTGCTAACATGACAGGTGCCTCACACACTCTCTCTCCTGTTTTCTGTTGCCTTGCACATGCCAGGATTTTTTTCTTGGCACTGCTCACGGAGGCGATGACTTGTCTCCTCGTTTGCCTGCCCTGCCAGCTCTTAAATGGTCCCTTATTGTGCCGTTCTCCTTGGGTACCTGGGGACCAGGAACAAAGGTGTTGATTCCTGAACAAGTGTTGCAGGACCACATCCTGCGGCCTGCCACACCTGCCAGGATAGGGGCCTATTGCTGGGCTAGGCTGCTGAAAATGACATTTCTTATAATGAAAAGTTTAAATTCAAAAAGTCAAAACCCCAGAGCCTTGCAAATGTGTTTTGTGCTAATGAAAGATAAGGCACAAAAATTAGAATGTATTATTATGATTGTATGTAAGTGTGAGGATTCTCTGAAGCTGTATCAGCAGCTCAGCTAGTTATAAGGCTGATCTCAAGAGTATCTGCCCACGGCACACAACTGTTGTGTGGATTCATGCCCTGGGTTGTTCTTACGCCTACCTCTACCTCCTTCTTTTCAAGGTTATTGATACATTTTTCTATTGTGCATCCTAATGAGTATGTTCCTGCCTTTGGGTGATTTCCATTCTAGCTCTATCCAAAAATCTGAGATGCAAATATGTTTTTTGTCTGCTTAATTTTCCTTTTCCTAAAAAAAAATATTTTTTTTACCATTGCAGTAATTTGTTACCATGTTGACTGCTGTTCTGTTCAGCCCAGTAATTACTTAATTGCATATTAGTCCTTAAATGACTTTAAGAGTGGTGAAGCACTCATTTGCTACTACTGTGGCTTTCTCACATTTCCTTTCAAGGTTAAAAAGAAAATAAGACAAAAAATGTCAGTCTTCTTTTCTACAGCTTTTGCTTTATTCTGAAAAGTCTTTAGGACTTTTTTTTTTAATTTTTCAGGGGCAGATTTTTTACACTTTTGAATATATATTTCTTAAAAATACATTGTGCCCTTCTGGAGCAACAGTTTTTGATGTAATACCTCTTTATGAATAGTCATTTTCAAAGCACATAAATTTGGTTGAAAATTCATAGCTGACAGAAGGAGTAAGATATTAAAGGTGGTATAGGGAAGCCAGTGTTATTAATATTACAAAATAAAAAATATTATCACAGATCAATAAGTACTGCGTGTTAATACCTTCTTTCTCACCTGTTCTTATTTATCCTGCTCTTGATAGTGGCTGTTAAAAAAACAACTTTTGGTTACCATTTCATTTAGAAAATCATCCCTAATTTGAATGTTTCATTGATTTTGAACTTAAAATGATCTTGATATTATGCAGGTTCTTTGGTGGACCTATAGGTTTGTTTATGCTGTTTTACTAGGAAGGGCATGTTGACACATCCCTAATTTATCTTGCTTGTTTTGAGGGTCAAAACAAGCAAGATAAATTAAGATGTTTTGAGACCATCACAAGAATGAGGCTATGGAGGCTGTTTGCTGCTAATTGCTTTCAAGTATTTATTTTTAGTGTACGTATGTTTGGTACACAAATTACAAAAAAGAGTTGTGTGAAGAAAGCTGTTTGCTTTTCTGAAGTTTTGAATGTTATTACATCATGTTGTTACAACATAATTACAATACAAAGATTGTCACATCTAGTACATCTGACCTTGCTTCCAGGTTCTGATTCATCATCTTTTTGTGGTTTCTGCTGCTCAGCACAACTCCATGTCAGAAGTGAATCCAGTACTTGTTTTTGGGAGAGGATTAGGGGTTTTTTTGAAAAAATACAGTTCCTACAGACAGCTGGTAGTTACTTTAGTAACAGAAGCCTCTGATAAGTAGTGGAGATGTTTTGAAATTGCTAAGATGATGAATCGAAATTTATTCTATCCAAAGCAGGTGAAAACATTCCTTTTTGCTCAAGGAAAGTACCTGTTAAAAGAAACTGGAAGGAAACCAGAACATAGACATAGAAACACCATTCATTTATTTGAAAAAGAACAGGAAGATTATCTTTTCAACCAAACAGGAAATATTATGAACACGATTGGCTTATGCAATAGATGTTTAACAAGACAAACATAAAGACAAATATGAAATAGGTAGTGCTAGATGGTGGACTGTAACTGAGCTGTGAGTACAGGAAGTGTGTCCCCTGCTGTAATTAGCACATCATTCCCTTCTTCACTGCACAGTGCCTCTACACTCCCATTTCGATCCCAGGCCCAATATTCAGTCCATTTCTCACGTAAGAAAAAAATGGATTTTCAATACCTGATGAGGAGGATATGAACAGCTTCACTATAAGAAAACCCACAGCTCCACCTATCTCTATTTCAAATTCAACAGGCAGAGCTATAGCAAATGTTCTGAGTCTTAACTCGGATTCTGGATCCCTTATTCCCCAGTCTTCCTCCACATGTGAGTTGAGGATGACTCTGGTCACCTGGGCATCCCAGTTTTACAGCTTGTCTTCCTGGACAGCAGCAGTAGCAGCCAACAGAGCTGAAAGCTGCAGAGCTGAAGAGAACTGTATTGTCTTGAGCATCCAGAAATACTGCCAGGTTTTTTGTGACAGCTCACTATTCTAGCATTGGTAGAAACCAACTCTTCTTTGTAAGTATCCATTGAATATAGTGCAACAATATTTTTCATGGAGGTTTTTTTTTCAGTGAATGGGAAGTAAGGCGATCATGTAATTAATCCTTTGTTTAACATAGCTTTGAGTTATATCCTTAATCTTAGCAGTGTTGCAGGATTGGAATGTGGTTGATATGCATTGTACTCACAGCTGAAGAATCCTGGGTTAGGCTTTTTTTTTAATATACTAAATTAATTTCCACAATTTTTCTTCTTGAAGAGTAGTCACATAAACCTGGGTTGTAAGAGTTTATTATTGTGTATGATAAACAAATGATAATTTTGATGAAAGATTAGTGTGATTTTGCATGCTGAGTATACATATTAAGAAATAAAATTAGCAACCAGTGTAAAATATTAACTGCTTTTAAATCATTCAAAAGTCAGAGAATGTAGATACATAGCTGTTTTCTTACTTTTTGCTTCAATGGGCAACAGTAATAGGTTTAGACTGGTGTGTTGTTGAAAGAAAGAAACTGAAAATATCCCCTAGAATTCAGCAGAAGCTATGGGCAGGTAAGTTATCTTGTTTCATTGTACTTTGCAATGTGTGTAACATAAAATGTGGTAGTGATTCTCCTTCTCTAAGAATAATTTCACACCACTTTGTGTTCTCTGGGCACTGAAAAACAGTGAAAAATGACGTTTCTTAACCACTTCCTGCTGACAGAAGTTAGCCTGCTGGTAGAGGTGGAAGAGATGTCTCTTAAGACTACACAGAACAAGATCACTAAATAAGAGAGTGCTTTTTTAAGAGTTGGCAGGAGGGAAGAAAACAGAAATCTCAACATTTTCAAAATATTCCTAGACTGTCTTTCAGAGAACTATGCAGAATATCAGACTGCTGTGAAAACAGTTTGCTCCTAGACTGGCACCATCTGACCTCAGCACAGAGAAGTTCAGAATTTGTGCCTCTGACCAGAGACAAACACTACCAGAGTTTTGATGGGGGGTGCTGCCACTTTAAACCTAGCCTACAATTAGGCTGTTTCAATTCCAAATCCATCTGGAGCCAAACATTGTAGCACAGAAAAATAAGCTGGAAGAGAACAACCCTTTCTAGCAAAATATTTTATGGAAAATTCCTCTCAGAACTTACCCGACATTTCACAGCATATGGCAAAGACTTGCATCTATACTTGAAAGCAGGAGCTTGAACTAAGGCCTTTGAGTACAACTGTAATGAATACATTGGACTGTCCTTATTTAACGGCTTGTCTCTGCTAGTAGATCCTGGCTAAATGAGAGCCTGTCTTTCCTAATGATAATGTGGAACCTGTGATTATCTGAGGTGTGGATGTGAACACGATCATAAGGAGAAGAGATGGCAAGCTGTTCTGAGTGGGGAGATGGCTGGCTGCACTGTGGTGAAGCTACCAGCAGCAGCTTAAGCTGTTATCTTTCCTGGCTCACTGTTTTCCCTCCTAGCTGGAGATGATTGCCTTTCTTATGGAGTTGGCAGGATGGAGCATGTGAACACTTGGTGGCTCTGTCACCTAATGTCACAGAGACAAGCAGATTCTTTTAGGGATCCTTGGTAGAATGAGAATTTGGCACAAGGCTTTAGGTACAATTAGATCTTTATTACTACAATTAAACACTTAATTTTCAGCGTGGTTTATTGTTATTTAAAATTTTTAGGATTTAGTGTAGTTTATTGTTGCACAGTTTTTATGAATTATACTTTCAGCTAAGCAAAATTTCTAGTAATGATTGTAGCTTTCTTACTATCTAGAGTTTTTAATTATCTGCACTTTTAGTCGCTTGGACCCTCTGCAGATCGTGTCAAATTCTTAGTAATCAGTGCATGATACAATAACCATAATCTGGACTCAAACTTTACCCCAGGATTCATTCAGTCTTCAGAGGAAGAAGAAGCAGTGGCTGTGTCCCAGACCACGGGGGATTAATGGGTTTTGCTGTCCAGCACCCAGCGTGGCAGCTGTTTGATTTTAGAGGCAGTATCTCATGTACTGTTACATTTCTGTGTTCCATAACAGGTGTCACTACATCCTGATAGCAATCTGGCACAGACAGATAGTTTTTTCACGATGCTGACAGGGGATCTTGCTGTTCTGTAATGGTGGTCATCACATCTTGGTGACAATTACAGTGTTTAAAGGGGGAAAAGAGAAGGAGGTGATATGTGACATCACACTTACATGTTAAGACTGTCTTAGGAAATGGCACTGGTAATGCAAACCGTATTAGCAGGAGTCAGGATCAGGGTCACATGGCTCAATGGAAAGACTCATCTTAGTGTAAATGCGTCTTCCTGCATTCAAGCAGGTGTGCTGTGTACATATATCACTCCCAAGTCTGAGGCAAAGACAACAACCCAGAGCAGAAGGGAGCAATTATTACCTTATTCATTGCTTCAGCTGTGAATGTGTCCATGACCAGGGAGACCCTGTGCATGTGGAAAATCTGGTTCCCACTCAGTTCTCCGGAGCTCTCGTTTTGGGATACGTGTGTAGTGGGTTGACCCTGGCTGGATGCCAGTACCCACCAAAGCCTCTCTGTCGCTTCTCTCCACAGCTGGACGGGGGAGAGAAAATGTAACCAAGGGTTCCTGGGTTGAGATAAGGACTGGGAGAGATCACTCGTCAAATATTATCATGGGTAAAACAGGCTTGAATTGGTGATATTAATTGAATTCCTTACTAACAAAATCAGAGCAGGATAATGAGAAGTAAAATAAATCTTTAAAATACCTTTGCCCCGCCCTTCCCTCCTTCTCAAACTCTACCTCCTCCTTCCCCAGTGGTGATGGGAGACAGGGAATGGGGATTTATGGTCAGTTCATCACAGGTTGTTTCTCCCGCTGCTCAGGTAGAGGAATCCTTCCCCTGCTCCAGCATTGGGTCCCTTCCCTAGGAGACAGTCCTCCATGAACTTCTCCAATGTGCTCCACTAAGCATAAAGTCTCCTGGAGCTTTGCACTGGTCTTTTCTGGAAAGATGCATGTGTTAGCAGACTGAAGGAGAGCCACGTTTGCAGAAAAGCTGACAGGGAGGTATAGCGAGAAACATTGATGTAATCCCTTGCCATAGTACTTGCTGTAATCTCAGAAAACTGGGCACCAGCATGTCCTTTATGAAGGGACTTTAGTGATGGTCTCATCCTTTCAAGAATGACTGGAGTCTTACAGTGGTAGTCAATGCTCTTACAAGCTTGTTGCAAGTGCATGGCCCTTGTGACAAGGCATTAATCACAGTCAGTGGCCAAATATCTTCTTAACCAAGCATTGTGTGTTCTTTGATATCTTTGTAAACAGTGACCCAAACAAATCACTTGCTGAAGAACAAGCACTGCATTGTGTTCCCTCTATATCTCACACCATCTTTGTTCCTCATGCCTTACCTGAGTCTGTCTTTTCATCCACACGGGGTTATTCCATTCATAAACCAAGTCATCTGCTGTGACTTGCTTTTCTAACATGAGGTCTTCACAGCACATTTTGGGCCACATAGCAGTTCAGCTGTCAACCATAGCTTCTGTAAAGCTCACAATAGTCAATGCTTGAGAACACTCTCTCTGTGAGCAATACATGGCTGGATGAGTGCCCTGGCAGTGCCTACGTCCCTAGGTAAGTACATCTCAGCTCACAGCAGAAGCTATTCCTATCTCTGTATTGGAAGAGTCTGCCTACTGTGATTACAGCCTGCTCTCACTGTCTCTGTGACTCTTCACAGCCTGTCAGTTTTTCTGTTGACACTTTTTCAGTTCATCACAACCTCTCTTTTCTGTAGGCTTGCTTCCATAAGAGTAATATGCTCAGGCTGCCTCGAACCAGCAAGTGGTACATTAACTCCTCTGAAACTGTGTGTGTGAGTCTGTGTCCGTGTTCACTTCATTAGCAGTTCCTTTTTTTTCTTCCTTGGTTTACCTTCACATGTTCACACAACCAGCAATAGGAACTGAACAGGGAAAACAAGTCACACATAAAATATTTATGAAAAAATAGGATAGTTACTTTCCCAGTTTGTCTGCTCTGTCTCAGATTCATCTCCTGGCTAATCTGTTGCAAAGTCTACTTATGTTCTGCAGGAGACTTAGGTTTTATCCTCATATGTTGAGAGTAATCCATCTATTTGTGTCTGAAGGGTTTATTTAATTCTTACTTTCTTCCAAATGAAATACACCCTTTGCCTTAATTACAAAATTGTTAATTGCACATTTTGTCTAAAATACCCTCTTCTTTCTTGTCTCATCTTTGTGCTTATGCAGATTTGGACCTTGTTTATGGAACATAAAAGGATTTTTCATTCCATTTTCACTTGTTTGTGTTTTTTTTTTACCTTCTCATAGATAATTTTCTGTAACTAGTATTTTTGCTTTAATGGAGTAACATACTGGGGGAAAAAGAAAGACAAAGATGGGGTTCTACTACTGTTCTCTTTCTGAAAGCGCAATTGCAAGGAAAACTGAAAAAAATGCCTGCAGTCTCCAAATAGCTTCCTGCAGACACAGAGTAAATCAAATACAATAAACCACTGGGTTTTTTTTATGAATAGGCAACAGTGACTGTTCCTTTGACACCAAAAGTGGAAAAGATGCACAGACATTGCACTAGATCACTAATTAATTGTTTCAAATTATTTTCTCAATGTCTAAGATACTGAGTTTATCTGAGTCAGTTTAAATCCCTTCATCTTATAGCTCCGAACAGATTTTTTTCAAATAATGTTAACTTCAGTGAACTACAGCCCAAACGGCTCTTAATCAAATTTAGTACCTAGTACCACTCCAAGAGGCTAGCATGAGAAGAGTGTCAGGCTATTCAGGTGAGGGAAAAACAAAGTTGGGAGTAGAGCCATCTAATCATAACTGGACTAAAAGCCTGAGGAAACTGCCTTTTCATTTCTAACCTGCATTGTGCCGTTGTGGAAAAGGTGAAAGTTGTTACAAAGTGGGTACAAACTGTTTAATCCCCTCTGCTTTGATCCATGTCTTTGCATTCGGATAACACATTGTCTGTTTCATTTTCGGGTACTGTGCTGGAGGCTCCTGTTCAAACACAGCCACTCTCCCACCTTGTTTGCAAACCCAAGGGCTCAGTAATGGTAATAAATCGGTGCTATTACTGCATGGGCAGAGCATTGTTTATGTATCATCATCACAGTTGACATCCATATACAACAACATATCGAAGCTTGCCTCTTGTTAGCTGTGAATAATAGGTCTGTTGTGTGCTTACCAACAAGCCCCAGCCTTTAAACCTTTTGGGATTGTCCGTTATTTCTTACACACTGGTATCCTGAATTTTGGAACAGTTAGGCACTAAAGAGGGGGTCTCTATTCGTTGTGTTTTAGTGAATGAGTTGTTCTCTGGCTGTGAAATAGAGAGCAGTCTGAAGGGCCTGAAGCAAATTCACAGGGCCACAACAGGTCTGATTTGGCCAGCATCTATGACAGAAAACTTAATGATCTTCGTTTTGTCCACCGCAGAAAGATTCTGTTAAACAAAGATTTGTTTATTGCCAACAATCCACGATGAGAATTATCAAACTAGTACAAGCCAGAAAAAATTCTAAACTGTAGAAGAGGCATGGAACATGCTTTTTAGAAGGGCATTCAATTCCCCTTTTCCAGCTTGCCTGTTGTATCTTTACACTTTATTTCCTTTTTCTTCCTGAGAAATTACAAAAAGAAATATTTTAGTGGAAAATGTGACATATTTCCATTAAAAGCAAGCTTTACAGGTACAGCAGAGAAATAAAAACACATCAGGTGACTTTGAGGTTGTATTTCAACACTCATTATACCAGTATTTTAATACTCCAATCTTAATTTTAGTTTCCATTTTTAGTTTCCTTTGGAAGTTACTTACCTTTGCAAGCCATTTGGATGAAACATTGAAGTGATGAAACATTCAGTTATCTTTAAGTTTACTAGAGACTTCAACTTTTGCATCTCTTATACCCTCACAACAAATTTTGAATTTTCAGCCTTTTCAGTCAAATTCAGGAAGAAAGAAATAAATAGGAAAATTCTCCAAAACCCTTGTTTTCCTGTGAGGTCCCAAAATGCCCAGTTTGAAACCCTGTGTGCTGAGGAGTTGATTTGAGGTGGAAAACATCTCAGAGGCTGTGGCAACTGATTCTGGAATTTCTTGATGCTTTTCAAGATTGAAGAATTAATCATTACAGCAGCCAACCCAGGCACTGGAAATTCAAGTCAGATCATAGAATAACACCTGGCACAAGTGCAGTGAGGCCAGAAAGCTCACCTGGGGGGTTTAGGTCCTGTTTTTATTTTGAATAGGCTCTTCCAGAATTGTACAGAGTTGTCGTGGTCTTCTAACATTAGAAAAGCAAATACAGCCATGACAGTTTTAAAAAGCTCTGGGTTTTTTTCCTCCTTCACTAAAAGGATGGCTGTAATAATACTGCAGTGGACTGGAGATTGGTCTGAGAGCAATGACAATCCCAAATCTGCCACACTACCTGGCTATATGCTGTTTAGGACTATAAAGTGCTGATAGTAATTTTTTTTTTTTTTTTTTTTAAGATTAACTTGACTGAAATAAAAATGAGAGGAAGTCACCTGGGTTTATCTAGGAAAGAGACTCCACATAAAACTTTTAGAATAGGAAAACAAATCTTGAATGCTTAGAATTGCTTTAAAGTGTACATAAGATTAAAGAGAGAAACTGGAAAAAGTTGGATAAAGCTTATCAGGGGATGTTAGTTCCGCAGCTGTATACCTGCTCAGAGCCTGCGGTCACTTGAGTGATACTTCAACCATGTCCGTGTTTCTTTCCTGGCAAAAATGTTTCACAGAAGCGGATCAAAGCAGCTGCTTTTACTGCAGCAGCCTCCGCAGAAATGTCCCAGAGTGCGCAGCACAGACAGGGAGCATGTGTTCAGACACTCATTGCTAATGTACTTGTGATTGGAGCCCCTGGAAGAAAACACAGGGCACTGCAGAGTTAACCTAGGCAAGAGCTGTTTCTCGATCGGATCCCACTGCTTTTCAGGGAGCTTTCTTTGCGAAGTATATTTTGGAGGAGCTGTGGGAGGAGGGGGAGATGCTGCTGCTGCACGTTCAGTGCCAAGCCCGTGGCTGTGATAGGCTGAAGGGACATGGATACTCTGCCTATATATGCTGGCAACTGCATCCTCTCTGCTTTATAGCTGTCACTGAGGAGCAAAGAAAGGCAGTGAGAAGAGCAGGGGAGAAGCAAAAACCTTACCACCTCACTGTAAGTAACATTCTTTGTCCTTAAGGCTTTATGGTTATTAAATTCAAGTAAGTGTATTTGGAATAATGCAACAATTGGTTATGGAGTGTGGGAGTTCAGTTAATAACCAGACAGCTTGTGTTATTTTAGGAATGATAATAATAATAAAAAGAAGCATTTATTTTTAATAGAAGTTTGCACAATGTACAACACCTATTGTGTTGTTTGCTTGTTTTTACGTCTGATGTATGTCACCTGTAACTGTTTATATACATTTTTGTAGAATCTCATGTATAGAAAAGTTTGTATCTTGTCTTTCCAAGTAGAGCAGTGCTTGCAATAACCAAGCAGAACTGGAGAAATTCTCTGCCAAATATTCTGAATAATAAAATTTCAAGATAAATTAAATGCCTTACTTTTTTAGGATGAAGTTTTCCTCAGAAATAACCCTTTGCCATCACTGTAGTAAGACCTCAGCGGGGAACATTATGAAGTTGCTGACTCTGTGCCACTGACAGTAAATGAATACAGCCCGCAACTTCTGGAAAATGTAATTCTTTAAATAAAATGTAGGAATTGTAACACATACTCCTAATTCTTGACTTGTGCAAAAGTAGATGTACAGAGTAGATCCTGTTCCATTTTACTCGTGCTGAAATAAAATTCATCCTTTGGTTCTTTTTTTGGCAGTATCCTATTGCCAGCAGGGGAAGTTCAGCTTAACAGTGGCAACAGCTGCAAAAACCTTCAGTTGGGTTCAGTAGCAGGAAGTTCTCGTGGCTTCAGTTGCGTCACTGAAGCACCATGAGCCCTTAAATTACATTTTGTTCTGCAACGATCAGTTGGCAAAATAGAAAATGCACTTAACTCATGTATTGGAAAGATACACAGCTATTACTTTTTTTGAGCAAACACAGCTATCAGTTTTAGGTGCTATTAATGTGTCTATGCATTCTTCCTGTCTGTATTTATAAACAGGAGCTGCTAAAAGATTTTGTTAGCTGTTGTTTATTTTAGTTTGATGTACTGGAGAAGAGGCAGATATAAAATTATAATGCATCAAATATACCTCTCTCCTCATATGTTGTACTTTTCCTCTTTTCCCTCTTTTTTCTGCTTTTTCATCTTTTTTCTCTTTTTCTTTCTCATAATGTATTTCCTGATAGCGTTTACCTATATTTTACATTCATATTTAGTAAATATGAAATAAAACCACCCAGATTCTAAAATCATTGACAATACTTTTTTAACAAAAATCATGGATAAGCTGAATGTTATCAACATAATACTATACCTATAAATATCATATATATATAAATATAATTTGTTTCTATTTATTATATATAAATGTCTTTATTAATTACTTGTGTGTAAACTACTCATTTGTATGGTTCAGTTTCAGATAAAGTAGAAAACTGCTTGCAAATGAACATATGCAATCTAAAGACTGTCAACAATTCTTGGTAATTATCGAAATATGGCTGTATTCTAATTTCAGTGCACTGAGGTAGAAGGAATAGTTTAAAAAAAGCAACAAAGGCTATGTCAACTTTAGATTGTGTAGTGTACTTGTCCTCTGACAAATTACAGCAAAATCAAAGACCAAGGAGTTTATGTATGAATAAGCAAAAAAAGATACCCTGATATAATTTAAGGTTTAACATGATTTCTCTTGGTTTTACCTGTAGTTTAGAGCAGAACTCAATCTTCTCCAGTAAAACAGAATTTCATCTGAAGTATACAGTGGTGACAATAGCCATTGATTCTTGCTGGGAACAAAAATGCTCAGGCAGAATATATGCTTGGTAAAATTGTATTTTATCAATCAGAATGAGGCTATCAATGAATTTGCATACAGGCTGCTCACAGTGTGGTAGAGGTTGATAGGCAGGGCACCTCCTGAGGAAGCTGTGCTTTCCTTTCTTGGGGTTCAACTTGCAGATACTGAATATGCTGAAACTCATCCTGGGTGGTGTGGGATCTCTGAAAGTGTGGAGACTTTCTCACTCCTTAGGGGCCTTCAAGAAGATAGACCACTATTAAATACTTCAGAGAGAGGCTTGGTTTCTCTGAAATTTCCATTTAGTTTTAAAAACTTGGCTTACATTATTTTGCAGTTGAAGTTCCTTCAGGTTAAGAGGATATTTTGAGTGCATGCAGACAGTAACACTCATCCCTTCAGAAAGTACAGATTCTCTCAAACAGTATTTTCATTTTAAACTGTAAGGCCTGAGTTGTCTGAAGTATTTTGCTTCTTAGAAAATCTCTATATATTTAATATATACTGGCATAGAGGGAAGGTCTCTCCCTGTGCATTGTGTTGTTGCATTGTACATGAGTTTTATGTGCATTCAAGAGGTAGAGATATTCTGTGCTGGTAGAGAAGTGATTTGCATTATGATAGTACTCACTAGTGAGCATTACCATTGTCTGCTGGATGGCTTCCACAGCAAGTAGTACTTTCAAGCAGATGATGTGAGATCTATAGCGAAGGGTTCAGGAAGAGAATAAAAATAAGCGTGAAAATGTAAGTGGGTCTTGTCACTCAAAGAAGAACAGATATAAAATACGAGGTGAAAAGGATGACCACTGTGTTCCTGCAAGGAGTATGCCTTCGCAGTTCCCCCATGAGATACGTATATTACTGTAAGTATGGAATTTTCAGGGAAGGACTTTTAGGAAGGAAGATGCATGAATAAAAAAAAGTAGATTTTTTATTTCTTGGTATTGTCTTTGGAAGAAAGAAGAATTAAATGCTTTGTTTCAGATTAAAGCAGTTTGAAATACTTCATTGCATCAAAGTGAATTGTAAGACTATTAGACGTTAAGTAAATACGAGTTCATATGAATTTATAACACTGCAACCACTGTCGCACATTTGAGATGAAAGGCTCAACCTTTGATTCTTAATATTTAAGCTTCCTGGTTCAGTTACCTCTTCCATGTAAAACAGTGGGATTCCCCTGTAATTTAATTCATTACCTGAATTTTGCTATTGCAACAGTGATTTATGACAGAAGCAATGCCGCCAAAACAGTGCTAGGATGAGCCAATGAACCTCCCATTCTTGGGAAGTAAAGTTAGCCAATAACAAACAAGATCTTAGTGATTATACAAAATGTGTATTTTGTCAAATTGAGGTCCATAACAATAGACTAAAACCATGGAAGGTGTATCTAATATTTAGATATTTTATTTGATTACCCTGATATCCTAAAAGAACTTTGTCCAAACTTCTAATAATAAAAATAAAAATAACAATAAATTATATTGGTATACTGTGCAGCAACAAGATGATGTAAATGTTACTTATACTACAAATTTCAAGTAAAAAAAAAAATAGGTGTTGGAAAAATGGCCACAAGGTTTAAAACATATATGATGAAGTAAATTATTTCTTTTCCACATTTTTTTTCTGTGTGTTTGTAAGCTGTTTAGAGCTTACACACAATGTGATTTAATTTATGCCATTTGATTTGTAATATAGGAAAAGACCATGTGATCCACAGACATTTTTATGCTAAGTGGTCCCTCTGATTACTATGAAGTAAAGCTAGAGAGTACCTTAGTGATGCTCTTACACAGTGATACTCTTAGCTGTCTTGATGCTGTACTTGGGGTTCACTGGAACCACAGATGTGGAATGAGATACTCAGCTGAACTGATCCATGTGTAAAGGTCTGTAGAATAACTGTAGCACAGTGGTGGGCAACAGCAGTGCTGGAAACACGAATCCACATATTCTGAGTCATTTCAGTCTCAGGCGTCTCCCACAATTTCTCAGTTGTGTGTTAAATACTTTTTTTCCCAGCTTTCTTCTCTGAAACCAAAGGAAAAAATAACAGATCACCTCATGCAAGTTCTTTAGGGCATGCTATGGGAATGAACCCATGAATGAAGTAGCATAAAAGAAATAATAGCATGAGTTAACGGTTAAGTTAGAGATACATTGAAAAAGAAGTGCAACAGTACATTATTTAGATTTCTTCTGGCAAAAATATCTAAACCAAAGAACAGAGCCTTGATAGGTAATTAGATTGCTGCCACAAAATACATATTGATTGCTGCAGTTCATACTGATTTCTTTAGAAAGCTTATTAAAATTTTGAACAATGAACAAAGATGTGTTAAATAAAAATGCATGTAAGATTTAGGGGGTATGGAAGAAATGGAATCATCTTGATTTTAAAGGAATAGAAGCAAAACTGCTCACTTAAACACAGCTTTTCAAAAGGCAGATGACACACAAAGCTGCCCACTGTGCATTCTAAGGACTGTAATGTCCACTGGTCATTTCCAGCAACTTAGTAGCAAGACATGGAAAAGGTCCTAATACCCCTTTATGAAAAGTATAGACAGAGCCAAATAAACCGTGACATGATGATTAAAGAGAATATTAGAACTCTAGTAAAATAGCAACAGGAACAGCCATCTCTGGGGACCTAGAAGTCCCTACTGTGCTCTCCCAAGTGTTTCGTGACCTACAGGAGCACCCAGCCCTCTTAAATAGCAACAGCAGCTGCTCCACACAAATCCCAGAACCTCTGTTTGTAGCAGCAGAGACGTCTCGAAGACAGTTTGTATTAAGGATGTCTTTCTTTTGTGATGTTACAGTACTAACTCAAGTGTAATGAAGCCCAGGAGGTTCTGTTTCCTCAAAATTATGTCCTCGGTTAGAAATCCTTATCACAAATACTTGATATCTGAAAAGTTGTCTCCTAATTATCAAATATTTACATTGTCTTTAATATACTTATTTCATTATAAAGTGAAGATCTACAGGTGTGTGAGCTAAGCACAATAGCTCTTGAGACCAGCAGTCAGTATCCTTTTTTCTCTTGCCAATCCTCTGACTGGATTCTAAGAAGCAGTATCCCTCAATCTGAGCGTATAAAGGCTCTGGGATACTTTTTTGGTACTCAGTGAATTAAGTTTCAGCTGTATATTTGCTGAGTACTCAAAATGCACAGCTACATAGAGTAATAAAATTGTGTGGGCCAAGGTGGCAGGAGCAGGCACCGTAATATCATGGATTTATGTGTGCAGAGCACTTTGCAGGCGAACTCCAGCTCATCTCACTGAGCCGTATATCACCTTTAGTATGCTCACACAATCTGCCCATCTCAAAGAACACCTGGAGCTGCAGCCCAACCATCTTGGAAATATGGACAGCCCCAGACAGAGCTTCCTCAGAGTCTCCTGCAAAAACTAGTGCAGATCCACCTAAAGTGAATTCTTTCTGAAACCTTACTGAGAAACAAAGTTTTGTAGATGACACAACATGTGCATTTACAGTGAAAGAGTAAAGAAGCTAAATCCTGAAGCAAGACAAGAGTCAAGAAGCAGAGAAAATGACAAGGCAGCACAGTGGATCACTGTGATAACTGTGATTATTATAGCTTGTTATTACAGATTATAATAGAGCCACACAGCAAGCGTGTCTTACACTTCTCTATAAGGCAGGAGGGAGCTGATTATGTGCCACTTAACAGTGTCACATCCTTGTGTCCACCAGTGTCTGTAGGAAATAAATCTGTAATTTTTCAGTTTTTATCAATGTGCTTCTACTGTTCTTCTGTGCTAAACTTATTGTCTCTCTGTATTAATCTAATCATATCACGATCATATGAGTCTTCCTATAAATCATATGAATAACAGGTTTAAAACTAGTAAAATTTTCTTTCAAAAATGACAATTTTCTCTCTTTCTTTTAAAGTGCTTCCTTTTTAATCTGAGAACAAGCCCAAAACTCTGATACCCATGGATGCTGCAGAATTCCGCAAGAGAGGGAAGGAGATGGTGGACTATGTTGCGGATTACCTGGAGAAGATAGAGAAACGACAGGTATTCCCAGATGTGGAACCAGGATACCTACGGCCCCTCATCGCAGACTGTGCACCCCAGGATCCTGAGAGCTTTGAGGATGTCTTTAAAGACATTGAAAAGATCATTATGCCAGGGGTAAGAAAAATGGAACTGTAGTGCAATGTTCAATACTGCATTTAGGTTTTCAAACACATTAAAGAAAGTGTGGGTTTACCAACATAAGTACCCACACTCATTAACTTTTACAGGGCAGGAATCAGCTTTACAAGGTTGAATATGAATATGTTTTCCATTCTTCCCAGAAATAATCAATTCATTCCTTTGCTTCATGCATGGTTTACATTTGAAAATAATTCTCTTTCCTCCCTTGAACTGGTTCAGGCAAAACTTCATAACTTTCAGTTTCATGTGATATTTTTACTACTTTCATAGCACAGTAAATATTTTACAAAATAGTATTTTTATTAGTCTTCTGTGCCCAAAGTGTTTCTTCAAGCTGATCTTTAAATGTTAAAATTCTCGTGGGAGACTTCTTTTTATTAGAGAGTTGATTAGAAAGGATTCTCCCCACTTGTTCTATTGACTTACTCTCCTAAATGTCAACTACTTCTTGTAGCTTTTAAGGCAGACGGACACTGCATAAATATTCATCCTTGAATAGATTAGTATTGCAGAACAAAGCATCTGGCATTTGTTCAGGCCTGAAATTTTCTTGTTTTTCCAGTCATGGTACACCTTTTTTATTTTAAATATGTGCTTGTCTCCTGAAGCCTCTAAGTAGCTTGAAGAAGACTGAATTATTAGTAAAAGTTAATGAGGAATCTCTCCTTTTGATCTCTGCAATAAACACTTTGGATTTCTTCTCTAGATGCAGCTAGGTGATATTATTGTGATGGGAGTGGACATCACAATCAAAATGGCTTTAGCCAGTGTACAATAATAACAATTCCTTTTCATTGACCAATGTAAATATTTGATATTCAATTTGATTTTATCTTGTTTTCCTTGGAGCCAGTCCTGCTGTACTTTAACAGGGAAAAGCTCCACTGAAGTCAATTTAAACCTCTGCACTCTTTTCAAAGGTTTATGGATGAAGTCTTAAATACAAGAGAATTAAATCAATGCAGATTAGATAAGAGAATTATGTCCAACACATGCAAATATTTTAACTGTTTCTCTTAGATATAACTGCCTTTTATTTTTCATTGGAGGAAAATAGTAATGTCTGTGAAATAGAAAACACTTTGAACACTTGAGAGCTTTCAATAAAATAATAGATTTTAAAAAAAGAGATGAATCACTTGAGAGTAGAAAGTGAGACATTGAATCCTAATTATATCATCAACATGCCATATTCTCTCTTAACTAAATTGACTTTTTCTTGATATTTGCATGCCCTGCAAACAAGCTTACTTTTACAGAGTGATACATTCTGAAGAAAAATTGTTTTATCCTAAATTTTTCCACTGGTGTGAAACGTTAGTGATACAAAGAGCACTACATAAATCTCAGTTCTGTAACTGTGATTTTACCCATGTTGCTTATGCACAATTTTGAAGACTCACTTGGAACAGAACCATGAGGTCATGTATAGTAGAGATTGGATGGTATCTCAAGATTGTTTAGTCCATCCCCACTGCTCAAGGGTGAGTCACCTAGAGCAGGTCATTCAGGACTGTGTCCAGCTGGTCACTGAATATCTCCAAGGACGAACTCTGCTGTCCTGTTCCAAAGTTGGATCGCCCTCACAGTAGAAAGGCTTTTTCTTATGTTTAAGTGGAATTTTCTCTATTTCAGTTTGTGCAAATTTCTTGTTGTCTTGTCACTGGGTACTTCTGAGAAGAATCTAGCTTCATCTTCTCTACACCTTCCCATGAGGAGTTTATACACATTAATAAGGTACTCCTTGAGCTTCCTGCAGGCTGAAAAACCCCAGCTCTTTCAGGCTCTTGTCACATGACAGATGCAGCAATTAGTCATCTCCATGATCTTTCACTGGAATCTCTCCAGTATGGCCATGTCTTTTTGTTCCTTGTACCAGAGAACCCAGAACTGGATGTGGCATTCCAGGTGTGGCCTTACCAGTGCTGCATAAAAGGGAAGGATCACCTCTTTTGACCTTCTGGCAGCAGTTTTGTTACCATGGCCCAGACTCCTGGGTCACAGTGTAATAAAACAATAAATGACAAAGCTGCCTGCTTTAAAAACTTTAATATATCTTTGTATAGCTATCTACAAGACATATATAATTTTAAAAAACTTTCCTAACTACTATTACTAAATAGTATTAAAAATATATTAAGAAAAATCTTCCAGTTAATGCCTAAACCCTAGCCAAGTCCTAGTCTTACCCAGTCAAAAAGTATGCCCAACCCAGGTGTTTTCCACACCAACACTATAGTCAGTCATTTTAACTTGCCAAATTTAAACCTATAATAAACCCCCTTTTGAAGTGAGTTTAAGAATCATATCAAAAATGGTTTTCTAAACCCTTACTTTAAAATAAGGTTTGCCAGCTATTGCAGACCCCGAGTGATAATACAATATTTAGACAATTGACAATGCATTGTTTTAAATCACCATTCTATTTCTCATGCACTACTAATTCTGTGTATGATCTAATTTATTTCTGCTTAGTGTCAATTTATTGTTTTGCCACTTATTGTTTTGCTTTTTATGTTATCTTCACGTTCATAAGAAAAAAACAAATTTAATCCCTAGCAGAGCGATACTACTTTAATGTTCTTAAAGTACTACTGATGTACTTGAGTACATCAGTACTCAAGGATGCTGATTTTCCTCATATTGGATCCATTAATCTACAAACTTTCACATTAGGTAGCTATCCATAGTGTATGGTAAAGGAAGACTTTCTTAGACTAAGCAAGGCAGAGAAATACATTCTTAGAGGAAATCTTGGAAATAAAATGTCTCTGAGAAGCACTAGAATGGTAATTAGGGTGAACCCAAGACATTTGTATATCATTATTTATCAGCAGAGGGCTAAAAAAACAGGCATCAATTATGTCAGGCTCTTTGCAATATCTGATTAAGTCTTTCTGTTCCAACATGGTGAAAAAAAAGAATTTTACAGTTGCTTCAAGGGGTGGGGGAAGGAGAGGCAGGAGGAAGAAGTACGGATGTACTTGCCCCAGGGCTTTTAGCTTTTTCATTTTGTATGAGTGGTGCAACTGGAATCTGCTGTGTTTCATCAAGCAAATGGCTCCCAGCAAGTAGTCAGTTTAACTTGATTAACCCAAGATGAATGTCACAAGTCTTACAGATCACAGAGGATTAGAGCTGGGGAGATGAACAGTGGCAGCTCTGGCTCATTACAGACATCAGTGAAAGTCTGTGCATGTGGATCCTATTGGGGACCACTGCTTCTTGAATATTTTATTGTTTTCCTGTGAAGAACCACGTCCCATCCAGTTGTTTTTGGTTTTTTTTTTCTGATTTGTGAAGGAAGACATTTGCCACAAGTGCTCTAAAACTTTGATACAGCAAAGAAATATATCCTGACCAAGTATAAGATACAGCTGAAAAGGTTCACAGTGGCTTGTCTTTGGATAACTGATTTGACAGGTTTCAACCTAGTGACCAGTGAAAATTAAATCTTGAACATAGCAGGTACAGGGTTAGTTTAGACCGTGGAAAATTGTAATGGATAGGAGATGGTTTCATGTGAAAGAGATGGGGAATTTGAAATTGGTACACTGCAGCAGGGAAAGTGATACCTATTTCACTCTGTCAAGAGTTAAGACAGTTTCCCCTTGGCATGGACCACATCCCTTAAAGAGGAGCCGGTTGTTGGGATGAGGAAGGTTAGAAGAGGAAAGAAAGGGATTATTTGCAGGATGCAGAACAGTGTGGTACAGCAATCCCTGAGTTAGCTCCAGAACCAGAAACCTTATCACAGGCTGGGAGAGAGTAAAAGCTAAAATTCATCAGAGGTGGGAATGCAGAACAAAACACCACAGAAACACGGAACTCAGGCTAGAGAGAATGCATGTTCTTACTATCCTCCAGCTGTAACAGAAGAATTCCAGTATTAAAAATGAAACAAAATTATGTAAGAAAAGGCTAACCTTCAATAACTCAGCAGTCTCTGGATTTCCAGCCATGAAAAAAAATCTTACATAGATCTGCTGAATTTTTGCTTACAGCTCTGGAAGCACTTTTTCAAAAACTTGCCTTTTACCTTGAATGTGAAAGCTGTTTTTGCCAAACACACCACATATCACATTATTTCTACTGAACACTACTGTGTGGTTGTGCATTTCCTGCTTTCAAATTTTATTAGATTGGAGCTGTGGCACATTATCAGCTATCTCACAGGTCCTTAAAATTGCTTGGATGTTTCATAGATAATTCCAAATATTGCTTTGGCAAGACAATTGACTACCATTTATGCAATTACTATGTTGTGCTCTCATATTAGTTCATATAAAGTGGAATTGTATGTAAATTATAACTTGTTAAAGGGAGATGAGAGTTTAATTTTCTACAGAAGTTATTGTATGCTGGGATGGGTTGTTTCATTTTGTGGTGAGGAGCTGTTTGGTCAGATTCAGTGCCTGAGAATTAACAAACAACCCAAGTGCGTGGGCAAGAGAGTTCTGTGGACCTCCGCTGCACTGAAGTCACTCTTCCTATGTCAGTTGCATGACTAAGATGGAAAAACAAAATACCAGAGAGTCCCTGACAGTAAGACTCAATAACAATGTCCTGCACAGAAGCTCAGGCTGCCATGACCCACACAAGTCTTGTCTTCTAGAGACACGATTCTTCTCTTATGGAGAACTCTGAATTTGGAGCTGTTGAGGTTTGGCGGTGGGAACTTACTTATTTTTATTTTGAGTAAAAGATGGATTTAAAAAATCATGAAAAAAAACAAGGTAAGTTTTTTCTGAAAAATGGTATCCTGTCTTACAGCCAGCTAGTCAAGAACTGTTGGCTTGTCACAACCTCTAACCTTTTTTTGAATTTGACAATTTGTTTCTGCTTCCTGCATTAGTTAAAAATAACTCTTTTCCCCTTAATACAGGTGACTCACTGGCACAGTCCATACTTTTTTGCCTACTTCCCTGCGGCCTCTTCCTTCCCAGCTCTTCTTGCAGATATGTTGTGTGGTGGAATAGGATGTGTGGGCTTCTCTTGGGTGAGTTTACTCTGGTGTGTGGTAATGGTGCTTCACCTTGCCAAGATTTCAAGCATTTCAGTAACATTGTACAATGAAATGATTGATTAATATCAGTGAAGTCACAAGGGTATTTTTTTTAGGTAAATTTCCTTGATTAATTAAGGGTTTTCACAAAGACACCGCAAATGACTCCAGGAATAAAAGGCTATTTCCTCATACAAGTTTTGCTCTTGAAAAATTACCAACACTTAGAATTAGTGATAGCAATGCCAACATACTGGTAATTCAGTAATAAGTAAGACTTGTTTAGCACCCATTGTTGTTATTTCTCTTTACACCTGGATGAATGGAAAATTGTCTTAAAACCCCCTCATTCATATGAGGTATACTCTTCTCAAAAGAGGCTGGTATTTGATGTTGAAAAAAATATGCAAGATGCAAATCCTAGCTTTGACATTTGATAGTCATGATTCTATATAAGGCCTATTTTGACATTTTTTTAGTAAGTGTTAGAAACCACGTGCACAAAATGGTCCTCAGGTCCCCAAGTTGGCTGGTGAATTAGTCATCTAGTCTCTTCCTTTATACCAAAAGAAAGAGAGAGTGAGAGGGAATTATACTTGCTCTGGTAGATCTGATTTCTCTTCATGGTCTAGTGAGATTATTCCCTCTACTCTGTTTTTCAACACAGGCTGCAAGTCCAGCTTGCACAGAGCTGGAGACTGTCATGCTGGATTGGCTAGGAAAGATGATTAATTTGCCTGAAGAGTTTTTAGCTGGGAAGGATGGCCAAGGTGGAGGAGTCATTCAGGTAAGAGGAGACATGAAAGAAAGAATACTGATTGAGTTTGTGAATCCATGGTTTTGTAAAGTCTTTATACTAGGACACTAATGAAGGAAATATATTTTTTTTTTTCTGCCACATGGGTTCCTTTCAAATCCTCCAGAAGGACTGATGGTCTGGGAGAATGTCAATAGATGGGCAGGATCATTCTTGAAAGTAATGCTCTTGTTTTTAGAGCAGCTGATTTCTAAAACACTTCTCAGTGAAGAATTGTTAGTAGTTCAATTTAAAATTTGGGCTTAAAATTCAAATCAGAATTGTGTAGGATGGAGACTTTAATTTGTTACTCAGTGAACTGAGCTCATACTTATCAACAATATGCAGCAGTATTTCACAGCTGAGGTAAGAAATCTACCTTTTTTATTTGCAATTGTTTATTTCAGTCAGTTTCCACAGAACATTTGAGATAAATTTTGATAAAAAGAAATAGCAGTATGTAGTAGAAGGTCTATAAATGTTTGCCAAAGAGGGTGAAATTACTTTAAGTTTTTCTTATATAGCAAAAGGAAATATCAGAATGTTATAGTAAAATGAAGAACTGCTTAAAATGTGAACCTAAGCAGTTCTATCAATAGATAATATAATTTTGAGACTACACTGCATATCCAAACTAGAAAAAAGTTCCCAAACTTTGACATTGAATGCTGAATGAAACTTACAATGTCTGAACAGACAATCTGAATATCATCAATGGGCAATCTTGCATGCATAGTAGAACTATATTGTTTGTCAGCCATGGCTCCACTAGCACATGGTCATTCTGCAAATGCAGCTCTGGTCACAGCTATTAATCTATCTAAAATAGATTTCTTCTATGAAGAAGATTGAAATTTAAATAATTGTTCTGTGCTCCTATGATAATCTCTGGAGTCTGGTCTTTGGAGGCCAGGGCACAGTCCATTTTATCCTAAGACAGGCTTCTAATATACATCTGATTTAGACGCTAGAACTGGGGGCTTCTTTCTTTGATCTCAGCTGCAATTGCCTACAATGTGTTCTAATGAATTCTTCCAACATCTTCCCAGGCAAGAATGAATTTAACCCAAATGCTGTAATTGTCCTAGACAGACCTGTACCTGCACCAGTGTATTTCCAGTATAGTTCTTTATTCATCTGCTTGCTCTGTTAGTATCTTTATCATTTTTTGTCATCAATTACTAGTGAGGGCTTTATGTATAAGAAATGAAGCTTCCCTCATGCCTCGTAGCAGCATGTATTTTGTACCAGTTAAAGCAAGCAATTATGCCTGATTGTTAGCAGCAGGAAATATTGCCCCTCCAGGCTGACAGTGCTGGATTGCCCATAATTTTCATCAGAAACCAGTCATTTTCAGAATCAAAAGTGGGCTCTGTGTTCCAGCTTATGATGCAGTCATTTGGGCTGCAGATCTTCTTGTCTTGCTCTTGAAACAATAATGATCCAAGCAAGAGAGCAGGAGGCAAAGACAACGTGAGTGTGTGAAAGTGCCAGTCATTCTGTTCGTAAATGCCAAATAATTATTGTGCTATTGGATAAAACCGAGCCTGTGAAAATTGCCTCTTAATTACATTTGAAAGTCTATGTCAATATGAAGCACTTTGTTGTTGTGTGCAAGATGACACTTCAGAATGGCAAAAGATGAAAGAAAATTTCAGTTCAGAGCCCTGGTGGACATGAACATCAGCTCTTGCTGATATTTCTTCCGCCTCTTGAGCCTGCTTGCCATGGCAACCTTTGTTTGCCTGTGGTAAAAGCAAAGGTATCATCATCCTTCACTTAATGCAGAATACAGCATTCAAGAGGAGAAAAACCAGCTTTCAAAAATAAACGAGAAAGCAACCTTCCTCCTGAAGTTTGTATCCTGCTGTTCATTCTAGATAAATTGCTGGAAAGTGTACCTGCTTTGAATTTTAAAGAGTTTCTCTGCAAAGAAAAAGTATTTTAGGGGTGAGACAAAAATATCTTTGGCCTGGCAAGGAACACTGCTGATTTATTTTACTTGTCAGTTAGCCAAGTAGATCAAGAACCAAGGTGGTTTTTTTCCTCAAAAGTATTTAGCTCAAGACTTTGGTGCCAAGTGTATAGAAGAGCATTGTAAACCAGGTTCTGCAAGCAGTGTAAAAAGATTCAGTGTAAAAAAGGTGACTCAGTATAGAAAAAGTGATTTATGGAAACTGAGGCAAGGGGGGAAAGCCTGTGTCTATGATGAGGCGTCCAAAAACATTTCCAGGTTGGTAGATTCAGGTACCTTTAGGCTGTGTCCCAGCTGTATATCAGGAGGCGAGATTCAGCTGGGCAACAGGCCTTTTTCTTTTCATCCTTGTTTCTGTGAAAGGAAATTCATGCAAGAACTGTTGTATACATTGACTATGCACCAGCATAGATGAATAGCCAGGATATCTTGGTGCACTCCTTAGAAAGCTGAGACTATTCTTCAGCCTAAGTCATTTGCCCACCCAGCTAGGTGATCACCAGAATGGTAGGGCCTAAATTTCTGGATCTCAAATGAATGCTTCAACCTTTGAAATTTCTTGCAGCCACTTTTTTTTATATATTAATGCCCATGTTTTGTAATATGTGTATTCCATACATGTCCTGGAAATACACTAACCATGTAAATGGTTATTTTATTTCAGCTATTTTGACTTTTTAGACAGAAAAAGTAGGATGATTTCTCCCGGTTCTGATATTGTGGTGAGAGCTCTGTCCAGCTACAGACTGTATACAGAATAACATTTAACGAGGAGATTGCCAAATTATGTTTGCTGTAATAAATAGACCTAATTTCCTTTACCTCTTGCCTCCACATGGAAGTTGTACCTTACTTGACCAAAAGGAGTAATTGTATCCTAATTCCATACTGCATCTGTAATATTTCCCTCAGTTACCATAATACTGTATGCCGCAGCAGCTATAAAAAATGCACAAAAAATGCAAAAAAAGTGCACAAAACTGTTTCCACCTTGTGTTTATGCCCGGGGGGTCTACATTCCTCAAATGTCACACTACTAAAAATGCAGATAAAATATATTCATCATTGGCAATACATTCAATTGATGTTCTGGGACTGTCCTTTTCCCTGATTACTCCATTGGTGAGGCTGTTGAATTTCAGCTGGATTGCATTCATTCACTGTTGAGATGTTGACATGTAGAAGGCAACTTGGTCTCATATGAACAGCTCAGCTAACTTCAGGAGAAAGTTTGAACTCACTGGGATCATTCTCATGTATGAAATCTGTCAGATCAGGCTCACCTTCGGAGAAATAAAATAGCTTCCCAAATATTTAAACATGTGTTCTAATTAGTAAGTATACACAGGTCTTCACAGAGGGAGGAGAGAATTTTGGTACAGAACAAGAAACATCACTCCAAAATTATTTTGTTGACACTGGGGATATTTCTGAGACATAGATATTAAAATAAGTGACTCTGTTCAGAGCACTGTTATGATTCACATGATGTTTGATCAACTTTGAAAGTACCTAAAACCTTTGCCTTGCGTAGAGACTCCCTAATACATTGAAACTTAGAACATGTATTTAGAAAGTGCTACTTATAGTTTAAAAGAGTAGTTTAGGGTATGTTTCAGATGAAAACCGTATAAAGAGTTTCTGGGAACTTGTATTCTGTGACATTTACCAATAAATTGATACAAAAAATTCTCCTTTTTGTTATCACAGAGTATCCAAGACACGTTTTAAATTGATGTTTTGTTAGTCAAAGTGAAATTTAGAAATAGTGTGTCACTGTTCCTTTTACCTTTGTTGGTGATGAAGAAAACATACATAACTAATACTTTGAAGTGCAATTAGCTATATTGAATCATAGCAGTTTTTGGTTTTCAGCGTTTTTTTTCTCTTTTAGTCACAATAATTTACTTGCTGAAGGTAATTCTAATATGAAAGAAGACGTATAATTAGGTATGCTGCTTGATAGAAGTGAGAGTTGGCATCCAGGTGGTGATGGAACTTAAATGTGCAGAAATACAGAATAAGAGAAATCAACAGTTACTCTGACATTGGTATGGGTTAAGAGCAGATTGGTGCCTGGTTTGAGAGCCTTTTCATCTACATTTAAGTCTGTGAGTCCAGCTTTCTAGCACATAGTTGCAAGGCTGTTGCCTAAAGTGAACAAGCACAGAGTTTTAAGAGAACAGGCAGAGGCATGGGAAGGAGGAGACCAAGATCAAACAGAGATTCCTGCCTTGCTGTCAGACATATTTTTAAAAAACATGAAATTGCACAGTTTCTCATCTGCCTTTCCTGTTAACTACTTCACAGATTCATGCAGAATGAATGTCGCTTTTCTTCTTCTGCAATGTTTTCATTTTGAATCTTCTCTCAATTTATCCCACAGGGAAGTGCAAGCGAGGCCACCCTGATTGCACTGCTTGCTGCAAGAACAAAGACTATCAGACAGGTGCAGTCAGAGAGGCCTGAGCTAACAGAAGCAGAGATCATGGGCAGGCTGGTGGCTTATGCTTCTGATCAGGTGAGTCCCTCTCATTTACATGGAAACACAGTGTCTATACTTAACAATTTCAGCCATCTGAATAGGCAGGTGAATTTAGTATAAACTCTTAGGGTTGGTGACTATTTGATTTTGGTTGTTAATATTACTGTACATCATAAGTGTGTTCCACTGGGGTCTATATTGGGATCAGTGCTAAACGTCTTCATTAATGACATAAACAAAGGGATTGAGTGCACCCTCAGCAAATTTGGAGATGACACCAAACTGAGTGGTGCAGTTGACAGACCTGAGGATGGGATGCCATCCAGAGGGACCTGGACAAACTTAAAAATTGCTCCGTGGGAATCTCATGAGGTTTAACAAGACCAAGTGCAAGGTACTGCACCTGGGTCTTGGCAACACCCAGCACCAACACAGGCTAGGGGATGAACAGATCCAGAGCAGCCCTGCCCAGAAGGACTTGGGGGTGCTAGAGTGGCTGGACATGACCCAGCAATGGACACTCAACAGTCCAGAAAGCCAAGTGTGTACTGGGCTGCATCCAAAGCAGTGTGGGCAGCAGGTAAGGGAGGGGATTCTGTCCCCCTGCCCTGGTGAGACCCCACCTGCAGGCCTGCATCCAGCTCTGGGGGCCCCAGAATAGGAAGGACATGGACCTGTTGGAGTGAATACAGAGGATAGACATTGAGATGATCAGAGGAATGAAGCACCTCTTCTATGAGAAAAGGCTGAGAGAATTGGGTTTGTTCAGCTGAGAAGAGAAGGCTTTGGGGTGACATAATTATGACTTAAAGCAGCCTATAAGAAAGATATGGTGGGACTTTTTACAAGAGCATGTAGTGGCAGGACAAGGGGGAATGATTTTAAACTGTGAATAGGGTGATTATATTAAAGAAAGTCTTTACTGTGGGGGTGATGAGGCACTGGAACAGGTTGTCCATGGAAGTTGTGGGTGTCCCACCTCTGGAGGTGCTCAAGGACAGGATGTATGGGGTTCTGCACAACCTGGTCTAGTGGAAGATGTCCTTACCCATGACAGTGGGATTTGCACTAGCTGATCTGTAAGGTTCCTTCCAACCCAGGCTATTCTATGATTCTATGGTAAGTGAACTGGAATGTCATGTGTGCTATCATAATATAAAGGATAAATATCCAGATGTCAGTGTTAAATATCTTTATGAAGAGCTTGTTTGAAGTAAATAAGACATTAATTTCAGTTATGTTTAGGAAATCTAGGGTACCTTTTGTTACATCCAGTCTTCTGTGTCCATCTGTGCACACAGTATTTTCCTCCTAAAAGCACATGTGCAAACAAACACACATACATCTTCCCCCTATATGCATGCATGGGTACAGATGCATGGATGCAGAAAAACCTAATGCATGAATATAAAGGAAATTGCTCACAGTACTTGAGGAAGCCAAATCATTTTTTTTTTTTAAGAAAACCTTTGAGATATCCATCTGCCAATCCAACTAAGAAATCTTGTAAGGAAACAGAAAACATACTCCTTGATTTCTGACTCTGAGTGGTATTTAGCAGACTGAGTTACACTAAATTCTCAGCAGGCCATGTCCATAAGAGGCTTTTAATGTTGATGAAAACAAATTCTGCTGATGTGAGTTCTGTTGCTGCTACGTTTCAGATACAGTAATGCCACTGAAGGGGCATGAAATGTTTCTCTTAATATATGTAACATTTTATTACCTACATGTCAATGAGACCGAAAAACCCCCTCTGTTAGTACTTAATGTTTATTTTAAAGTAATATCTGACGTGCAGAGTAAAATGGCCAGGTTTCAGCCTTACTTTGATTTACTACTAAGTGTATGCACTGCAGAAGTTAACACTACATTTGCTCTTTGCTGGTGGGAAGAGAGATTATACTTGCATGGTAGGAAGATTCAGGACAAGAAAATATGAGAAAAGATAACTGCTTTCAAGACGCACAAAGGATATTTATCATTTTGTTGTTTTTTTGGGGGGGACCCTCAGGTCAGTATTGCACAGACCACCAATCCCAGAGCTCTGACCAATCCAATGATGCACAAAATCTTTTACTTGTTTTGACTTTTTTGTCCTGTATAAGAGACTGACCTGAAATGAGGACTGACAGGACTTCCTGCCCGCTGAAGGTCAGAGGATCTTATGTTTACAGAAGGATTTGCCTTAAGATACTGCTGACCTTTCCAAGCAGATTGTTGCCGAGCTCATTGTTCCTTCTGTGTTAAGAACAGACCTTTGTGACTCATAGGCAATAATCCACAAAAGAAAGTTCAATGTAACCCATTCTGTGGGAGGGAAAACCATTCACTGATAGAGCCCAACAATGCCAGAATGCATTTGGAAAAGAATCTTGCTGCAATTTTTTAGTCTTGATGAAGCAATTTAGGGGTTCTGACTGGCTAACAACTTCAGTGAATTATTGTAATTTGCTTTTTTGCAATTCTAGTATAAATAAGTTCTAAAATACATTTTTCCATTATACACTTGAATGAAGTATGGTATTGCTATGTCATGCACCTTTTTTCCCCACTTAAAAGGTTATATTTCAAGTCTAGGCTTCAAAATATTCTCAAGTTGGTGCCAAATGAGTTACCAAAGCACATTAACAAGAGGCACTACTGAGATACAAATTAATGGTACATCTGTCTTTAAAACATGTCATTCCAGGAATATGTTAAGGTGAAAGGCAAAAACTTCATCTAGTCTAGTTCAAGAAAAATCTGGATTGTTGTTTTTGTGATTATATGCTAAATTAAAATAGAATTAATAAGCAGTCTTACAGGCACTGGCAAGAATCAACAAGGAGATTGTGACTGAGAATGGTTATGATATGAAAACGTGAGGGATTTTCCTCTTTCAAATTAATGATGATTAATGAAATTTTAGAAGGTTTCTATAGTTTGTTTTAGTCATGCTGTAAAGGATATTATTTTGTGGCTAATGTACCTTTCATTGTCAATTGAGTTTTTATTCCTGTTATTATTCTATTGTACTTCACCAGTTTATAAGAATTTCTTAGTGATAACTTTGTTTTTCTTTACAGAGGTGTAATTTATTTTCTAAAACAATATTTTTTCAGGGGAATTCAAATGAAGTGAGTCGTAAATAAAATAACATAACATATTGGGAATGATCCTTACTTGCCTAAAAAAGTGAATGAGTGATTGAACCACAATTTAGTCAGTATGTAATTAGAAAAAAATGGTGATGTAAGAAAATATGTCTGTACCATACTGTGACATGTATAATTTTAGAGTTCAGAAAAGCTATACACAATAAAAATATGCTAGCCAAGCACCTGAATCATTATCAGACAAGATGATTTGTCTTCATGTGTTTTGACTGATCTAGAGCCAAATCCTGAAGCTCTACATAAATCCTACCATGTAAATTAAAGCTCTCACTAGGGTTAATGGAACCCTTGTCTAATGTGATGATGGCAATGGTCTGAAGGAAATGTCAGGGTTACTATTAGTTTATTATGTGTGTATTTATGTATATGTATATATATGTGTGTGTCCATCTACCTATAGGAAAGGTGGAGAAGTGTGTATTTATTAGATACCATCAACAGTCCCAGGATCTCATGTGTGGCTTTACTTTTTTAGTTTGTAAATTCAAATGAACTTCTTACATTCCAGTAAAAGGTGTTGATCTTAAAACTTGCCCATTTCCTTGTAGGCTCATTCATCTGTGGAAAGGGCTGCACTAATTGGTGCTGTGAAGATTAAAAATGTTCCTTCAGATGACACATTTACTGTTTGTGGTTCAGCCCTGAAGAAAGTTCTGGAGGAAGACAAAGCTGCTGGTCTTATACCATTCTTTGTGAGTACTGGATTTTAACAAATCAGCGGATTTAATGCTTCTGATAAGATGCTTTTGACATGAATAGATGATCTCATCCCTAACAGAGGCACTGATAGGCAGCTGAGCTAGAATCCTAGGAGAGGTTCCATGGGTGTTCTTCACATGCCTTTTTGTTCAGGAAGCGAAAACAATTGGAACAGCTGGTTGCACTTCTCAGCAGAATGATGTCTGGGGTCAATTTTGTAGTTGCATGTAGTCCTGCAGTGTTACAATCTCTGAATTCCTGAATTCTGAACTGTTTACCTTTATTTTTCAGGTTCTAACTCACTTATAAAACAAGTTTAAAGGCAACAAATTAAATTATGCAGTCTCAAGCTCAGGCGTCTTCAAGAAACAATAATTTCTCCTTGATAGTACTTTAGCAAAGAAATGAACCTCCATAATATACCCCAAATATCATCAAGATCAGACATTGTCAGTCAGGTACTTGTGAGTCTGTAACTAATCTCTAACGAGGGAGCTATAGGGAGTGCAGCTGTGGAAAGTTTAGATGTCACCATTTCTTTTTTTCTGTCCACTTTTTTTCCAGAGATTCCTGCTTTCACAGCAGGACAATGAAGGCAAATATAGTTAAGTGTCAGTAGCTTAAACTCATAATCCCCCAATTTTTGACCTAGAGCATTGTTAGATTACATAAAATTCTAAAAGTTTGGTTCTTCCATGATAAATACCTGATCAAAAAGAAAAAATGCTTATTCATCACATCTACTCCTCCTTCCAGTTCGGAATACCGGATTATTGCTTCAAGTCAAAACAAGATTTTGCTATTGGTTTTTCCGATGAAGTAACTAACTTCTGTTGTGGTTTTGTATATCACCAACAATATTCTTTGCTTATAAGCACTATGCTCTACTAAACTTGATACAGACCACAGGCTGTATAGATCTATTAAGGGGTATTACAGAGAATATGTTTTTACTGGCCTCCACTGAAGAAAAAATCCTCACACAACTAATTTGAAACTGAGGACTTCAGTAATGGAACTTTTAAAGAGACTAAAAAAACTCACTTTTTTCACAGAAAATTCAAGTCTGACAATGGTTGTTTCTTTTCTTTCGTGTTGTAACATTTTGAAAAGGGATAATGTGACTTAAATTTCTATGAACTGTTTTCAGGAGAATTAGAAGATTAAGCTTGCTTATAGTCATGGATTAGGGCCAAAAGGCACAAAGAAGCTTAAATTTCACCAAGCTCTTTTGAAAATATAATCTTTTTACTCTTCTTGTTATTAACCTTTAGAGAATGTTTTAATGTAATATGAGGATGACTAGAATGAGAAGTGGTTCTCATATGTGCAGAACGCTGATAATTTCTAGAGTGCCTAGAACTAGCCAGTACTTAGGATGACCAAGCACATCCTGTCAATTGCTTTACAATATAACAAGATTCTGACTGAGAAAAAAGCATCTCTAGGGATTCCAAAAAGAACTTTTTTTTTCTGTGGGACACACCTGTTGAGGTGAAGAACATGCCAGAGGGCATGTTTTATTTCCCCGTGTTATGATCCCAGCTTGTAATACCTTACACAGGCTCCTGTTTCTATATCTCACTGTTAGTTTTAAATAATTCCAAGTACAGCAGAATATCACATCTTCATGCAGTAACTATAAAATTAATGTCTTTTTTCCTCAGCTTTTGTCCATTAGCAAAAAAATGCAACTGGCCCCTCATAAATATTCATGCCTTATTAATTTTTCTATGCATAGCAAGAGAAAAAAAATCTAATTTATGTATTCAGTGACACCTTTACAAAGGGTGATTTAACTGCTGTTTTTCTTCCTCTGTTTGTTTAGCTGTGCAAAACAGCTTTCAAAGACAGCCAAGGTTCTGCCTGTGTTAATACAGCCTGTATTGAGTCTTCCATTTATTTGTATACATAAAATATGTCAGGTTAGGTTAAACTAGGTCTCATTATCAGTATGGTTGGCCTCTTAACACAAAAGGTGTGTTAATTCTCGGTCATGCTGAGCAGCAGTCCATGCACTGTATTAGTGCTCCCTTTTCTGGCTTGCAGATTTCAAAAGCCTTTCCATTTCTTTTGTTCTTGAGTAATTTGGTGCTGTTGTATTTTGTTCTGGCGACAAAGATATGCACATTGCCAAGGAAACACCTGACGCCACTCGATTCCTTGTCTCCCTGTATTCACTGATCCTTCACCAAGGGGAGTGATTCAACATCAAAGCAACAAGTTTGATGGAGGAAATTCTGCCTGAAGAGACTTGTAACAGCAGAGACATCATTCCTAATGAAGATGCCTTGTTTGCATCCAAGCTGCTACAGTCTCCCTTAGTAGCAAAAAAAGGTTTTGTAAGGGATTAAAAAGAAAATATAAGTAAATTGCAATGCCTTATAGGCATGTTTCTCCCCTTATACTTAATAAATGAAGAATCATTTATTCTCCTGAACTTGATAGCAATGCTTTCCCTGTAGAGGTGAATGGAGAATCAGTGTCAGGTTTATTTGATTGAAACAGGTTCTGTCATTACAACAGTCTCTTAATTAAAGGTTTGCTTTTCATGTACGTAGGATTTGGCAGTCAGACTTTTTTGGGGAGAGGCATTGTCTTTGAAAGGAATCTTTGCATTCCTACCCACCATAAATGTCTTGTAGCACTAGTAATGCGTATATCATTTTGTTCAGTAAAAGATGTTGCCACTAGGGTACCCAGGTCTTTACTTTTGTTTTCTTTCTTTTATTTCTGAGTTCAGATTTGTGTAAGTTTGTCTCTTTCAAAATACTTTTGCAGAAACTAAAACAGAGATATTTTCATATGGTAAAGCAAGCAGACTGTGCAAACAAAGCACTTAACCATGTCAGGTGTTAAGGCACTAAAGTTGCCACAATTTACTGAGGAGCCATTTCCCAGCACGGATGATGTGCAGCCCTTCATCTGGCCCCGAGTTAAGGGGGAGCATTAAAACATGGGCTGAAGTCATGTCCATTTCATTACCTGTAAACACACACTGGTGGTTAAGCTTGTGTATAAATGCCTCTCAGTTGGGCCCTGTGCTCCCAGCTTGAGACAGAATGTTGGTGTTGGCAGAATGTTGGCTGGAATGCTCAAAAGTGAGAACCACTAAGTTAAGCACTTCTAAATTCAGATAGAGTGCCCAGTGCATTCAAGCCCAGCTCACCTACATGTGCGTAGCTGGCCTGTGAGCTTTGTGCTGTCTTTCATAGGTCAGCACTGACAGATTGCAGCTGGCATATACAAGATACAATATACTTCAATGTATATTGTATCATATACCAGTATAAAGCTGCTACAACACAATTACCTGCTGCCCAGCTTGAAATCTCCCTGATTCTAGATGAAATGAATGTGATCCACAGGAAATTAAGAAGTAGGCTTTTTATATCCAGATGACTCGGGAAACAATAAATCAGAATCAGACTGACAGAGAAGCCATCTTTTCAGTCGAACGCTTAGATCCTGATGACAGATTTCCTTTTGGAAGAAACATTCTTGAGACATGTACAGATGTCTAGTTAGTGAATGATTGCTGTTCTGTAAAATACTGAATGGTGGTTTAGAGAACTGTTGCAATTTTCTTCAGGCCACAGACATTCTCATGAGTGCAAGCTAGCAAGAACTGAATAGGAGAAAAGAAAAACAATATGTGAACATTGAAAGTTCTGCCTCATTTTAGTTATTTGCAAATGAAAAGCTTTGTGGTGGAACCATGCAAAATGTGTCCACATCTTTTTCAAAAGCTGTAGGAGGTCTTCCAGTCGAAAAGATTGAGAGTAATTCCTCTCAGGAATCATAAAGATTTATGTATGTTTCCTGACATAGCTCTCCATTTCAGTAAACTATAACATCAGATGACTGAGTTAAGCATTTTAGCTGCTTTGTATTCACAACCAAGGGCTGAGTCAAATTTGAAGTGCACAACCTGAAAAGGAAAAGGCCTGCAGGCTATACTGAGCCATCAGTCCCATTTCTGTGATGCAGTCTGTCCCCTGCCCTTTGCACAAATGTGATTTTTCTCATGTTATACAGGCTACAAATTGAGTTAGATTCATTTTGTAGTACTGAGGCGGGGTAATGAGAGCCCTGACAAGAGCAGATGCTGTCACTTGAAGTGGTTTCTGAGAATTAAAGCAAGTAGCTTTGAGGCTTAGACACCTGCAGAGAGGAAAACAAAATTATATTAGAAATAGAGGTATACTTTACAGAATAAGCCATTATTTAAACAACTAAGTATGTGTTTGAACTCATATAATCTCTCACTGAAAAAACATACTCCTTATCCTGATTAGGAGAGTACCTTAACTGCAGTAGAAAACTAATAACAATAATGTGTAACTTTTAGTTGGGAAATTTCCATCATTATTTTAATTGTCGGACTAACCAAGGCAATTTTACTTTAGTCCTGTCAGAAAGTTCATACCTTATTACCATAAAATATATGTGTAAAAGCAGAGTTAAGTCTATAGCGCACTCTTTTTATTTATTTCCCAATCCAATAGGTTAACCCCTATTCTTTATGCATATAGAAAAACTGGCATTTTCATCATGGTGCCCTCCAATGTGATAAATATATTTTCACTCCATACACACATGCCTTCTTAGGAAAAATAGAGACAGAATTTCTTCCTGCTATTTAAAAAAATACCCTGTGATCTTTTCAAAGCACTGTCTCTCAGAGAGTGATTAGTCTTCAGTTTTCTGTTCTCCCATGTCTCAGGTATATAGGAGGGTCCAGTATAGGTATAGATTAGATCATCTTGGAGGAAAAATATGTTAGCTCACGATTTTACTAACTATATACATACAGTAGGCTTCTCATTTTCAGAACTGTATTTGTTACAAACTCCAGTTCTTAGTAGCTTAATATAGAAAAAATACTGAATTGTCCCTTTTTATTTTAATAATGGCTTTTTGTAAGTTTTGCTCTGACAGTATGTTTGTTTCTTGAAAAGTCTAATGGATGGAAAAGTATAATTTAGGTTTTCCTTTCTCTTCTTATTGGTCTCATTGTGAATTTGCTAAGGGACATGGGCACACATAAGCACAGAAACATGGCTAGTTCCAGATATATAGGGGAAAAACTGTAGGAACAAAATATGTTGCATTGATAGTGTACTTGGCAGAAAAGGTAACCAGAAATACTAAAATGAAAAAAGCAAAATTCTAGGTTTGGCATTTTTATAATCATCTCCTAGTTGTACTGTAGTTTATGTGTGACCTTGGATAAATTATCTAATTCTTTTGTACTTCAATACTCTGACTAGAACACAGCATACTTTATTTGTCTATTTAAACTGTAAAGTGTCTTTTAATATGTAAAAATCTAGTAAAAGACAAAAACCATACTCAGCCTTAATTAGTGCTTTCAGAAATAAGACGGGGTGTTTAAAGCATAAATGTAGCAATGAAAAATAAAATAATGTCAGTTTATATGCCCTTGATAGTTTGGAGTTTTTTGATTAAAATTCTACCTGCATATTCCCATTAAATAACAATAGCTCAATTTCACCTAGTTATATTGTCTTTCTACTGTGAAACGTCAGCATTTATGTTGCCTCAGCTTTTGGCCTACTGGCCGCACAGAAGGATACATTAAATGAGACATTAACAGAATGAAGGAAGAACTGTTCAGCACCTCTGAGTTGCTCAAGCTCAGAACTTGCTTATGTACCATGAACTGCAAATCATTTTGATGGGATTTGCATATGTTAACATATTATTGAGGCCCACAATAAGCATGTGGAACATATAGAAAATATCTAAAATACAGCATTAGCACAACACTGTGCCTATACTACAGTACTTATCACTCAATTTTATATAAACATTTTATTTTATGCATCTGCTTCAACTGACTGTTATGGGGGTTTTGAAAAAAAACCCACCACAGTCGTAAAAGTTTCACTAAGTGTAGGTAATGACTAACATCATTTTTGTTTGTTTGTTTGTTTTATAATGCCTATTATTTTTGTTCATTGCTGCCTTTGCAGACTGTTTTTTCTCATTTGGTAATTTTCTATGTTGTAACAGGTTGGTTTTTTGTTTGGTTTTTTTTTTTTGGCTCTACAGTTCTGTGCAACACTTGGAACCACCTCTTGCTGCTCCTTTGACAAACTGCTAGAACTGGGTCCTATTTGTGAGTGTTTGCTGCTTCTTTCTAAAATTGCAGATACCTGTTTAAGCCATGCTGAGTCATTTCCAGGACATTATGCAACGTCAGTGTCCAAAATACAATAAAGCTACTTATAGATGTGATCTTCAGATACAGTTTTATTTCTAATATTAGGTCAAGCAGCAAAGGTGCATTCTCAAAGCTGTTAAAAGAGTTAGAGGACATGGCCTTAAGGGTTTCTTTTCTGAAGGGGAACGTATTTTGGAATACTGTCAGTTAAGAATTACTGTAAGTGCCTCAGTTTGTAGCACACTTCTTCAAGCCCTTCTACCTGCAAGGGCATCTAGAGCAATGCTGAATAGCAGGGAAAAGTTGAACTCTTAATTCTGCTCTGTACCAAGAGTTTTGTTCCTACCTTCTAACTACTATAAAAGGTAGAGAAATATGCACCAAAAATCCCCATCTGTTCTTAATCCTTAGTCTCCCCTTCCCAATTTCCTTCTTATTCCAAGAAAATAGGACAAATACCAGTGTGTTTAATACAGTGATCAAGTCATGGACTCTTCATAAGTATTTCTTTCTGTGTTAGGGTTTGTTCATAAGTATTTCTTTCTGTGTCAAGCTTTGATCTGCAGCAGGGTTTGGTCAAATCACATGTTTGCTGGCTGATGAAATCACATGATATCACTTCAAGTGTACACTTAGAACAGGAAATCCATAGCTGTAAGCAACTGGAAGCAACTTCATAAAAACACAGCTTGAATTGATATCCTGTTAATTTATTCAGGTGAGGCTGTAAACTTTGGGGCTTGTGTGGTGGTGATTTCCTCTGTGAGGTTTCCTGCCTTTCAGCACAAGCCCCAGAGACTCAGTTTCTCCCAATCCTAGAACAGGTTCCTAGTAGTCTGTTTAGCAGCTACAGATTATTTTGCTGTTTGTGTTATTCCCGTAGACCTATTAAAACAGTGACACCATATGTTTAGATGTAGCAAATAATCATGTGTTTCACTTCAATGATTCCCTGCAGCAGAGCCCAGCAGGAGGATGACCAGTGAAGTCAGAAGTCTTGTGCTAGCTTTTCTGCCTAATTTTCTCCTTAGCATAAATGAGGAGCAGTCCTATGATATAAAGGCAGTTTCTCAAACCAAGTGTATTGAAAAATAGATTATCAGTTAAACTTTCAACAAGTGTTCAAATAAACCAAAGTTGTGGATGTTGTGAATTATATTTTATTAGCTTTCCCAGAAATTCATGCAAAAAGAAAATTTAGTTCACAAGAATGCAAATTTCAGCATGAACTTGGTGCCCAACTGCAGATCTCGGTGGATATACCTCTGTATGTGGAAATTACATCAGAATTATTTGGCGGCCAGCATAAAGATGTAATGTGGACTTCAGCCATCAACTGATAGACCACAATTGTTACTGAGCGCATTAAAACAGCGTTCTCTAGTAGAGTGCGAATACTTAATTACGGAGTATACGTGAGCTGCTCATATGCCAAAATAGTTCTGCAGAAACCATTCAGAAACCATTCAGTGACTAATCAAAAGTAGCACTTCCTTAGCATTTCAGTGCTTGCTTTTGCATAAGTGTCTGTGTCCTTGAAGCAAACAGTGTGCTGCACATAGTTCAAAAGCATGTGTATGCAAATTTATCAATATGTAAAAAAATACTGCTTAGAAAAGTGTTTGTGATTCATGAGTTAGAAGTGGGAAGCGCAGCTAATATTCTCTCTCCTCCTGCTAAAGTAGTTTCATGACTATAGAAATGATATCTAAATCTCAATACACATTTTTTTAAAGTTCTTAAATCAAAACCACAAAATAACTTATGTTGCTTAATTTTAGTAAAGGTAAACCTAGAGATGATGATCCTTATGGGTCCTTTCCAATACAGGGTATTCTGTGATCCTATGGTTCTGTAACTTTTTTCCAGTAGAAGTGGGAAGGAAAAATAATATGTTATATATATATATAGTTATATATATTAATCAAAATCCAGATGGTAGAAACATTTAATCTCTTAATTTAACTTAAATTGGGAAAATCATAACATCAAATAGAAACCTCTCAGGCATTTGGTTTCATGCAAAATAATTGGGCTTTTTAATCTGCTGTTTAATTTCTTTCCTTCAATTATTTTTTTTAGGTAATAAGGAAAATATCTGGATGCATATTGATGCAGCCTATGCGGGAAGTGCTTTCATCTGTCCTGAATTCAGGCATCTTTTAAATGGAGTGGAGGTGAATTAGTGTTTTTTCTCTAGCAATGTGCTGAAACCTTGCTTTTTCATAGAATTTGTGTGTCTCTTATACACCCAAGATTAATGGCTCTTCCAGAATCTCTTGAGTAAGCTGCACCTCAGTTTGCACTACAAATCCCTTTACATTCTATTACATTACTTAAATTTTAAAAATTTTAATGGCTTATACTGGAAGTATGTGAGTACTCCTCTATAAGAAGAGGGGTCATACTTGTCATTCAGAAAAACAAGTACTGAATCAATAAATAGAAAAGGGGAAATTTTCCCCAAATATCAATAAAGTCATATTTGTAACATCCTAATTCTACATAACACAAAAAAAAAGAGGAAAAAAAATTAACAAATTAATGAGCTCATTATATCTGATTTTCTTCTTACATCCTGGAAGTCATATAGTACAGAGCCAGTAGCTGTATCTCAAACAGACAGGGTTTAATAACCAAGACACCTAAATGAAATATTCCCCGAACAGCACTGCTGTTCCTTTTTCCCCGCCTTGCTGAGCTACTTGGCATTCAGTTGCTTAGATAAGAATACTTCAATTTCCTGCTGCTCGCCTCAGTCAGATAAGTCTTTGTCCTCCATGTCAGTGGAGAAAATATTACTGTTTGGTAAAGCCAGAAGTTTAAACACAGCACTGATAGGCAGTGACTAATGAAGAAGAGGAGGAAAACCCCCTCACAAATAAAGGATTTCTTTCTGTCTCTTTTTTATCAGCAAATGAAGCTTGTTGTAATTTCCTGTGGGGGAAAATTTTTAAAATTATTGTTATTGGTTCCTGAAGGAAATGGAACAGCATCCCTTGTCTGGGCCAGCATCTTTTATAAGAGTAAATATTTAACAACCATGAATAGATTTCCTACCTTACACGGTACAGGGTGATAGCTAGATAGATGTATAGATAGATAGAGAGACAGATCATCTTTTATTAGAGCAATTGTTAATTGTTTACCGGTGACAGGGAAGTTTATGAGAAGTAAATTAGAACAGAAAATGATATATGGAATAGTCAGACTTTGGTGCTGCCAGTTCCCCATCCACAGCTTTTTAAGGCTGGTGACTCCTGCCTTTATTAAAGCAGAAAACATGGATGAAACCTTTCCAAAATGGTGTCCATCTTACTCACCCGGGTTTCTTCTGATGCCCCACCTAGACATGTCAAGTAAACCAGGCCTGGCACATGGTGTATGAATATGTATTTATTGCAAGTGCTCACTTTTTGGTGTTTTTTCATTGATTTAGATGAAACAATCATTTCACTGAAAGAAAACACCCTATCAAAAAAAAAAAATCCTAGTCAATTGTAAGTTTTTGAAGGAATATGATGTGCAAGTTCTGAATTACATATATAATTTCTTGCTCTATATGATTTTTGTGTATATTAGTTTAATGTTCTTGGAAATAGAAAGCTTAGAGAATTGTTATTGGAAAATGTGATATGAACTCCAGTGAATGTTTCTCAGTATGCAAATTTATTTATTTATTTGTTTAGGATCACAAGAAGATATACGCTTTTCCATAACATATGTATCAAGAAAGTAGAATTGCAAACAAATGCTCAAAATGTTGATAATACCACTAGCTTAACTGCATACCTAACACAAATTCCACTCCCAAAATAAATGAAGATTTTACTCCAACAGTTACAAAATAAGGTGACATCAATATGGACATTATAAAGACATAATTCAGGAATTGATTCATAGTTACACAGACAATTTGACAAAGTCATATCATTAGTACATGGATCCTTTTCTCTTTCATAATTCTGTTTTTATTTTCCCATTCTCAGTTTGCAGATTCATTTAACTTTAATCCTCACAAATGGCTCCTAGTGAATTTTGACTGCTCTGCAATGTGGTAAGTATTACAGTAAAGGGAAACATTACAAGAGACAAAAATAAGGTTATATTAGTCTTCCTTTCTAGCACTAGATACTTCTTTATATTTCCCAATTGAAATGAGGAGAACTGCATAGCTTTAAATCTTATAAATTACTTACAGAATTCAAACTTTCATTTAATCCAAGTTTCAAAAACATGAAATTTCAAAATAGGTCTGAGCTCTGTATTATGTTCCAAAAGGAGAGAGAAGTCTCAAAAAGTCTGCAGATTTACACTTGCTCCATTTTGAGACTGTTTAAAACATAAGAAAATTTATTTTGAGGATATCAGTGCAATGAACAGCATGCTAAACGGGGCTTTTTTTTTTTCTTCTTTTTCCTTTTCCATAACATTTCTTTTGGTTTGATTCTTTTAAAAGCCTTTCTAAAAATGTTTAAGATTTGGCTGATGAAAAGCAGCTGATTTCAAAAAGCCCTATTTATGTAATTTTGTACTGACTTTCGATTTTCTCAGACGACAGCAGAGACATTTTGATATTAAATGATGCTAAAATAGAAACCCAAAAACATACTTTCAAACAAAGCAAAGTATCATGGCAGTAATAATAGCATGGGTTCGTTAAAAACATCCCATAGTAGCTGATCCTATTTTGTCCCAAACTAAATGATAACCAGCATCACAATTAAAGATACTTATTAGCAAAACAGCTATTTAGCAAATGCAGACTATTTATCAAAATAAATGAAAACATTAATTTCAGTTATAACAGAACAAAATTTGCAAAAGTGGAAAGAAGAAGACTCCAAAACATCATACAGAAATAGGTCACCTTGTTTAAAAGAAGAATAAATGTAAGACAGTTACAGTTTGGTTAACCTTCATCTCTTTTAATTTCCCTGGCAAACTAGACTTTTCAGGTAATATATTATGGTTTTTACTTTATTATTTCCGCTGATGTAGGCATTTTAATCTTCCAAAACATTGTGGTAGTTTCTTTTCCTTAGGGTAGATGGCTTACATTTTGACCCTAATTCATCAGTAGTGGCAGCACCTCATAACATGCTGTGTCTCTGTGTGTAAGGAAGTAGGAAGATGATGAAACAAACTCCTTCACTAGTTCCACCCATCTTTTTCTCATCACTCAAAGACACTGTTAAAAACCTGCAAATTAGACAATACACTATCATTTTCTTTAATGTTTGTAGAACAATTAAGAACCACAGTCTAGTCCCTAACAGTTTAGTTTTTTATTAATTCTGCTTTCCCTGAAAACCCTGTGGAACTATGTTAAAGGCATTTTACCTGGCTTTCCAGTAAATCAAGTTATATACAATCACACTGTGAGTTCCCATCTCAGGTGATTTTAGGTTATTCCTAGTAAAGCTTAGACTTTAGACTTAAGAAAGTCTTTTTTCTGCATTTTGTTTCTTGTTGGTTTTTTGTTGGTTTTTTTTTGGTTTTTTGGGTGGGTTTTTTTGTTGTTTTGTTGGGGTTTGTTGTTGTTGTTGTTGTTGTTGTTTTTAGATAAGCCATTGCACAAAATGCTTGTTTTCATAGGTAGGAAGATTACAGTACAAGGACTCTGAAGAGACCTTGAAATGTCTCCTTATTCAAAGTATAAGTTTCACAGCTGTATCCACCCGGGCTTGAATTCAGCAAGGCATTTATGCATAGGGGTTATTCACTGAATACAGAATAAATGTATACTTAAACTCATTGACTTGGAGCCAAGTCTATTGTCCAGCTAATTCTAAGACCCATATCCAAAACTCACCTGTCTAACTAACTGTAACACTCCCTGACAAGGTGAAAAGTAATAATAAATGATGAAGGATGGTAAGAAAAACCAACTGTGAAGGATACGTAGTCCTCTTAGGATCAATGAAACGTATTAAGCATGATACTATGGTAATATGGAAAGAGTTCAGTAGACACTGAACACCATTTCAGAACCAAAGTAATCTGAGTGCCATTGAAGGGCAGGCTTCAAAATAACCCGGACTCCTCAGCAGTTTCCCTAGTAAACACTCGCATTTCTTTTCACTGCAAGCTGATTAAAATAATCTACCCATTAGATCTGTAATGTAATTATGTAACTACCCACTGCAATATGTGACACTGATGTAGTTTCAGATTTGGAGACTGAGGTAGTTTCAGATTTGGATTTGCATTTATAATTTCATTATAAACCTTTTAAAAAATATTCTCAGACTTCCTGATGTACAGAAAACAGCAGTCAGTTTCCTGTAAAAAAGAATTTAATACAGCCAGTCCAAGAAGGGTGTGTTTTCTTTATACAAATATTAGAGTTCTTTAGAGATTTTGTCTTGAAACAGTCAGTTTTGCCTGACTTGTTTAATTGATATTCTGCAGTATTATAAAATAGAAAGAAGTGTCTTCATTTAGAGAGAGTATAAATAACAATCTTACAAAGTCTTGGTATTTTTGACTTTTATTACTCTTTTCAGGGTTTGAGTGTTTACTTCTGATCGGGAATGGTGTTTCAGTAACGAAAGAAGGTACTTACAGGAAATACTTATCTGTAGATCATAGAACACAGAATAGTTTGGGTTGAAAGGGCACTTAAAGATCATCTACTTCCAATCCCACTGTCATGGGCAGGGGACACCTTCCACTAGCCCAAGTTGCTCAAAGCCCCATCCAGCCTGGTCTTGAACACTGCTTGAAATGAAGTTGTATTTCACCTCCTGACTACAGCTGAAAAAACTTCGAACAATCTAGTTGAACACAAACTGAAGTGAAATTTTTCTGCTGGTTCATATGAGGTCGACTTTTTATCTGTCATTAAAAGGAGAGCCAGGCACTTAAAACCTGCAGATGTGCAATTCAAGTAAGTCACTTCTCGCAGATTTTCATTACCTATATCACTAGCAGTTTTGTTGTGCATTTTGTATTATGAGTACTTAATATGTGTATCTGTGCTACTTAAGCTAGGTCTTGGTCTAGTAGCATAACATCCAGCATTTAAAAAATTCTAGTTTACCAATACAATTTACGAAATATATATTCACAGGATCACAGATTCATTAGGGTTGGAAGGGACTTCTAGAGATCATCTAGCCCGATGATTTTCATCTTGAGAGGTTGCAGTGAACATCTTTCAGGCTGGTGGATAGATACCTCAAAGCACCTTTAACAGAGAGTCACCCACTACACTCAACTTTTCTTTTTGCAGTAACCACCATGTGGTTCCTGATGTAGGCTCTCCTTGTTTGCCATGCTCACAGATATCTAAAACCTCTAAAGAATCATACCTGATTTTGATCTGAATGTTGGAGAGTGGAGGTTGGACCCCTGCTTTTTTTGATCACCAGGGTCCAAGGTGACTCAAGCTCAGTGTTATCCACTGTAGGTGTACAGAGCCACATATCTACCTCCATTTCAGTCCTTCTACTACCTCAGCTACCACACAGCCTGTTATCTGTGTCTTGTAAAGCTGCCATCTGACAACAGGTCATCTACCTGTGCGCACCTTGTGCAGGTACCAGCCTTTTCTCCGGGAGAAATATCTGGTGATGCCTAGAGAGGCTGATCTGGAACAGAGGCTAGACAGAGTTAAAGGAATAAAGTAGGTATTTATTGAAAGGCCTTCAAAGGATACACCTTGGGCAGTACAAGAGCCTGACTGAGGCTACACCCAAGATGGATGCAAGGTGGACGCCTGGTCACGAGTCTTCACACTTCTATAAGTTTTGGTCCATTTACATATTGGGGCTAATTGTCCAATTACAGCTTCAGATTATGAAGTCCCATCCTCCCAATTTGCTCTCTTCAATTCACTGTTTATGCTTTTGGGCCTGAGGCTGTAACGGCTGTCCTTGGTTCTCAAGCTGGAAAAGGATTGTTTTGTCTAACTGCCCTGTGAAGAGAACTTGCTAACACTTTGTATGAAGTTCAGAGGCACACACTAAGGCACTACAGAATCTAAAAAATATGAAAGGTAAAACTTAAGGCATCAGTGGGGATCCATTGTAAGCTACCAGCTGTAGTGGCATCTCCTTCCTTACCAGTTCTGTCTGAGTGGCAGCATCAGACTTCTCAGGGGCTGCCTCAGTCGACACACTGGGGTGGGTTTGGTTCTGAGGTAGGGGCCGACCATTATGGCAGAGAGCACTGAGCACTCTGGTGTGGACCTCCTGAGCACTTAGGACTTGCCTGAGGCATGGACCTCCTTGCAGAATGCAGCAGCACCCTGACTGCATACCCTGCCTACGGAAACTTCCATGTCATTTGTGTGCCTTCTAAGCTAGATGTTGCTGCAGAATAGTTACCTGTTCCATTGCTTACTACAGCATCTTACAGGAGAAGAAATTAAGCTCACACAAAACATCTAAAGACATTGCTTGTAACTTGGATTAGCTGCATAGAGAATGATCTACTGAAACAGGAATATATCAAAGTAATCAAGTACTTCAAATAAACTACAGTGAAACAACCTAGAATTTAAAAAAAATGTTTCTCCTAATTAAACCTGTTTTAAGTTATTATTTTCTTCCTTTTGTCCACAGGACATTTCTAGCAATAATTATTAGCTGTTTTTATTTTATCTGAAAATCTGTTACTATTTTTCATGTGCATAAGTTTATTTATTTTCAGCTATGTACTTCCCATACCTGAAGGCAAATACTTAGCTGTTGACCTTGGTACTTCTCTGACTATTAATGAGAGGAAGGCTTTTTATTTGTTTGAATAAGATGTTTTATGACCACAGCCTAGATGTGAAGGAGAGTGGGAGTATGCACTGGCCTGTGCATTTATACATACACGCTGAAATATTGGAAGTTAGATTTTTGCTAAGAAATTTAAAATTCTACATTAAACCATTAAAACACAGAAAAAAGGTTTGGACTTTCTTCATTTAGAGTATCCTTGTGTTGATATAATTTTTGCTTACTTTGTAATGTATTTATAGGCATAATATAGTGATGTAGCAGTCTTCCCCTTTTGATTTATGCTTTCTTCTTCTTCTGCCTCTATAAACCCCAACATTTGTGGAGGTGAGTCTGTCTTACTCAGCATGAAGCATGAACCAGAAAAATCTTGTTATTAATCACTGGCAAAACACAGTTTATTCTCTCTGAAAGGAACACACAGGCTTTTGAACCTCAGTCCAGTCATGCCACCCCTAGCTGGCAATACTAAGTTACGCTTCTCAGTGTAACATTGTGCTGTCCAATGTCTCTCAGGAATTGTGTAGGGGAGCCAGCTAATGGCAGGGCAGTACAAGAGGAGAGCCTGAGTCAGGACTGGGGGCTTGTCCCTTCCAGTAGGTGCTGCTGCTGCTTCCACAGCAGCAAGGAGGGACAGTGGCCAGCACCCCCAAAGCCTCAGCGCGGCTCTGTGCAATGTTTAGGAAGCAACAGCTCTTCCCACGCAGCTTTGTACTGCAGTAATTTCAAGACAACTTCTGTTGACTGCAAACATTAACATTGCTTTAGCTAGTCTCACATTCTGGTGTGAGTGTCTATCACCATGAAAAGATCCTCTATGTCTGTTTCTTGTCTGTTTTTAAATATGCAGTCGTGCAGTCATGCTGCCCGTTCCTGCTGAGCCTTACGCTTAACTACTTGTAAGTACAGTACTGATATGGCTGTGAAAAAGCACTGAAAATGGCACAGGCTGTGCTCAGGAAATATGCCAGTTTAAACACATTCAATTTGACTTCACTTGTGAAAATTTAATCCCTTAAGTCTTTATTCTTAAATTTCTCAATTTGATTTTTTTTTTTTTTTAATACAGGGTGAAAAAAAGATCAGATCTAATAGGTGCCTTTAAATTAGAACCTCTTTACCTGCAGCACCACCATCAGGAGTCTGGTAATTTTATAATTAAATGGGATTATTATTATTATTTTGTTTGCACTCTGATATTTAATGGGAAAAAAAAATGGACTTAAGATGAAAATGGCAATTCTTAAACTACCCAAGTTGTTTTGGAGGCTGTTTCCATTTTCTGCACACTCTAGGGTTCTAACCTCATTTAAGTGCAAATACATGTCTAGTGAGATTTTAGTTAGTTAAAAGCAATACAAGGAAAGTAATTTCATAAAGCATTATGCATTACTACTTTTATATTGGGATTTCCCTAGTTTCAGACTTACCACTGACTGATGGCAGGAGTGCTGAGAAAATTCTTTTGGCTGTCAGATAAACGTATTATTAGGTGTTGTGTAACAAGTCCCTTAGCCTGTCTTCCCTAATACATCCTTCTCCAGAATGACTTCAGGATCTGATTTGGTTTTAGAGTTTCTAAGGTCTGTGACTTTTTTTCTTAGTTATTCATGCAAGCTCTGATTCAAATTTTTCAGAAACACATGTGAGGAGCAAACACTCCCTGAAACTACAAAGAAAGGGTGAACTGTGTTTGCTGTCTGTGCTCTGCTTTTGAGTGATAGCTCTCTAGGACACTATGCTCTGGCTGTCATGCTCTTACACTGGCTGTAGAGAAGGGCGGCAAGAGTGGTCTTGTACAAAATGCTCATGAAACCTCTTCACAAAATGCTCATAAAGAACTTACAAATCTCAGGCTCTGTACAAAGCTCCTTAATGGATTAGTGCTGGTCCTTGCACATACGTAGCAACTGCAGAGCGATATTTGCCCTCCTGAAACCTGTTTTTACACATCTGGTTATTAACTGAATAATTGAGAAGAAGGTCACAGCAGTGCAGTGTCAACATGTGGTGGAAGGTACCTCATAAGTTTCTGAAGAGAGTGAATCATCTGTAGAAGGTCTTGCCATGTACTCAACTTCATTATTTTCCTGGAATTGATGGTGCTGATCTGTGTTCAGAAGTGTATCCTGTTATGGCTATGAACTTATTGACATTTAAATTAATACCATACACAATTCCACTATTCACTAAAAAGCCCTAGGAAAAATAGATTCACGTGCCTTAATCCTAAACTGACATAAATCTTATATTTTATTCCTTTCCTCCATTTCCATGGAATGCAAACATAGAACAGTGCAGTAGACAGGAACGTGCAGTAATTCTGGAGCTGATGTTCACCCTCTAAAGGCTCAAATTATTAAGAAAAGTTTATATACTTTTTTTGCCTTTTCTAATGGAATATACAGGTTACAGCAAATACACTTAAGGCACTAGCTTTTACTTAACATACATTAAAAATAACTATCTTCAGGCAAAGATATTCCAGCCATAACTAAAATGAAAATATGTTCTTGGGACAACTGATAGAGCTGAGACAAGAACTTTTGGTCTTAACCTGGGTTAAATAACACCTGAAGAAAGCCAAATCTTTCTTAAAAACAGGAAGTTTCAGTAAGGCCACCTAGTTGACCTGAAAACTTTATCAACTCCAGTTGGAGAAAGAGTTTTCTAGCCTTCATCTTGCCTTCAGAAGGGTGATAGCATGTTATGTGATCTAACATTATGGTTTCAAGGAGATCAGCCAATTACTAGCAGTCTAGGAATGCTAATTTTTTTCTATGCTTCATTCCCATTCGATATCAATTTTCCAAGGAGTTGGACAACACTTCAAATGCAAATGCCTCTGGTTAAACTTCCAACCCACACTTACTCCTTCAATAAACACAGTCAAATTTGCTACACGAAGGTACTGCAGTCCCCATTGACCCCTGTGTGATTTATGGGGTGTCAGCACTCCTGGAAATACAACTTGCCAAATGGAGGGTCTTGAATTCTCAGTATTCTCAGGACTGAGAATTCCTATCCTGGTTTACAAAGTAAATGAAGTAGTATTTCTGAATTTGCTCATCTCTCACTCAAGAATTTAAATGAGTGGAAAAATATCTCTATCTGTGAGCAATTACTTTTAATAACCATATGGCAATTATGTGTGTCCCCAAGGGGAGAGTCTTTATTTTCTCATTAATTATAATTTTATGTGATTTGCATCATCACACCAGGAAGATTATACTAGCTTGCCTGGCAACCCAGGATATAGGTCAAATCCTCATGGCAGTGTTAGAAGAATGCAGCTTTATACTCTATTGTGAACACCACATACTCTCCCACAATGCAATTCCTCCTGGTTAAATACAGATGTAAGACTAAGGCTTGTAATCAAGGAATCAAGCACTAATCATTGATTACATTCTGCTTCACAGCTTGTGAAAGGCGTTGTTGTGGATCATTAGACATAGCCCCTTTACAGGAGCGTAGGATTATTTATCTGTCACCAGTTTCTTTACTCTCTTTGCTACCAGTCTTGCAGCTATCAAACAGAAATGGCTGCTACAATGCAGAAGAATATGAATGTTATCAATTTACCTTGTTACCAAGCAGAGACAACCACATTCATTTCCTGAAGTCCAGGAACAGGTTAATGATTGCTGGTTGTTTTGTGGGTTTGGGGTTTTTTTATCACCTGGAAACCAACAGGTTAAAGAACCTAATGGCCTCCTGTTACAGAGAAAGAAGGACCATGTTTTTCCTGTGTTTTGGCTGCAAATGAGAGAACATTAGCAAGAGAGCTTGTAACACAGGAAAAGGTTTTTGGTTTTTTTTTTTCTCTAGAAAACATAAAGGCTGAAAATTATGTAAATGGATATACTGGTCAAATTCAGAAGCTACAGTTCTACCTTCCAGCTAACAATTCCAGGAGTACTTAGCATTTTCCCAAGGAATCCAAGTCCATTCTCTCCTATGAAGCTTGTACCCTACTGCAGAGAAATAAAGCAGAATAAGGAAGCTAAGCAGATGCTTACTAAAGAAGTGCATTAAATATGACGTCAGTGTTATTTCTGACACTGACTTACAGCAAGTAACTGACTGTGTTCAAGTTTACTGTGAAATCAGTTTAATTCCTTGATTCAAAGATAAGGTAGGTGAATCCTGACACTGTGTGCTTATATAAAGGACATCTAATAATGCTCTTTGCTTGCCTCCCTGGACTGCTTTGTGGCTTAGTCCATCTGTGTAAGGAGCTTTCACTCCTCATCAAAAGAAAAACCATAAAAAATTTGCAGAATACTATTCTCCAAGCAGGAACAGGTCAAATTCTGAGTCAATTTTTCCAGTCACTTATTAGACATCCTGAAGAATTAGCAATAAATATATCTATGAGGAGAAAAGGTATTTAGAAGTTGCTTATTTTAAAGAGTGTTACCAGTTCACTAGGGTAAAGGTGATGACATTTCACAGCAGAGAATGAGTTATGAAGTGAACCTGGGCATTATGCAAACTGTTTGAACCAAAATTAAAAATAGTTGTTTTATCTACTGCTTATTTTCCCTACAAGTAGAAAATAAACATAATATTTGATGCATCATCTCCATAGCATCTGCAGTATAACAGAAAGGAAAGTAGCCTTTCTTCTCCAAACTGTTTGTTAGTGGCATATTTTGACTAGCTAAGGAACTAAAGTTATTACAAGCACTTTCTGCCAAGTACCCAGCTAGATATTTAGTGGTCCTGTCGACACTGATGATGCTGAAGTTTGAAGCAGATGTAAAGGATAGTGTATTGGTTTGGCATAAATGGTAGAAAAACCAATTGGTGTTTCCGCCCGGTTTTGAATTTTAACCCTTTACAGATAGCTAAGATATATTTTTTTCAATAACATTAGAAAGATTAAAGTCTTTGGCTGTTGTGATGATGATGCAATGTGAACATTTTTTCTTTCATTTCCAGGTCTTGTAACAGATTATCGTGTAAGTACAGTATCGATATAATAATTAATACTATTACTTGTACGTACTGATATTTTTAGGAATTTATTTTCCATTACTATCATAACTTCCAAACTTTATGTTTCTTTACAGGAAGGATGCAGCCTGATAAATTTTTTAACATTCCTCAAACAGAAATTTGGGGTGGTTTTTTTGGGGGTTTGTTGGTTTGTTTGTTTGTTTTAATTGTTTAAAGGCAGAAATTGTCTTGCATGTGCCATATCTTTAGATTTAGGCAATAGAAAGAAATTTCCCAAAGTTATGGGTTTGGTGGGTTTTTTTCTTTAACATAGTGAATAACACAATTTTAAAAAAATTAAAAGCATCTCTATTTTAATCTTTTACCATGGAAACACTGTTGTTTTGAAATGGAAAACATGCCTGTCTTTGGAGATGCTAGGCCCACAACTTTAAACAAGCCAATGTACATGAGTTTCTCAGATACTTGTTTTTCTAAAGCCTTTGAGGACAATTCAGGATGCACAAAGAAAATTTGATTTGCCTTGTGGCCCTTCCATTCTGCCTCCAACCTCCTTCACCAATTTTAATTTGAAAATTTTGAATATTAGTCAGTATTAATAAACAGGGATTGTTAAACCAGGAATAGATATTTCTTCCATTATTTGATCCACCTCAAGCAACTGCCCATAGGATGTGGCAATGTGGTTCACTTCAAAACCATGACAGAGCATATTTTTTGCTGTGTCACTGCCACAGTGACCTCTGACATGGGCTCTTCTCTCTGGGTTACAGCACTGGCAAATCCCCCTGGGCAGGAGGTTCCGCTCCCTGAAGCTCTGGTTCGTGCTGAGGATGTATGGAGTCAAGGGGCTGCAGGAACACATCCGCAAGGTGACTGGGAATTGCCTTCTTGGGTGCCCTGTGGCGGGACGGCAAGGGAAAATGAGCTGGCTACTCTCCATGACTTCTGTACACATCAGAAAGCACAGGAAACCATTTTAGGCAACTCAGTTCAACAGGGGTGCTGCCCTATGTAAGGTCACAATTTCATATCATGGCCGGATCAAAGGTGCCATTCATTGTGTGCTCATCTTTAGGAAAGAAAAGTCCAAGAATTTGGAATTTCTACAGTATGGTACCACAGTTCTCTCTCAAATTAAGCCAGAGCACATCCATGGTTTTATGGTGGAAATACATGGATATTCATTACTTCTTTATTTTATTAATGTGCATGCATTGATGTTTGGATTATGATTAAGGGATACAGTGACTTATTTGGCATGTCTACCTCTGCTGTTGCTTTTTTTCCTGTTTAAAATATACTTTTGTTAGAAAAAGAATGTGTACAATTTACAGTTTGTTAATACTGTTATAAATACTAGGTTTAGTCTTGATGAAAAAAGGAGGGGTTTTTAATCACTAGAAAACACATGTGGTGCCTGTATAAATTATATAGATATACTTCCTCTGTAGCAATAAAGTCAAATTCAAGCATACCTTTCATCTTTATGAAGTTCAGGGAAACCTCTAGTGACGGGAGATCCATGACTTGGCTCTAAATATTTACAAAAATATCCATTAGCTGAGGGCCTAGCCTAGCATACCAAATTCCTTGCAGACACATGTTCCTTTCAATTTTGGTACTAAACAGAAGAATTCTTAAGTAAAGCTTTGGAAGACTCATATCAATTGCATGGCCTTTTGTCAGGCTGGTTTCCACAAGTCGGTCTTTCCATTCAAAAAATTCCTTCTTTCCCTGTCTCCCACATATTCCCTGACTGTCCTGCCAAAAGCTGCTCGTCTTCATAGAATCATAGCTGAGGACCAAGCTTTGATATTTTCTGTGACAATACCATTCAGGAAGGCTAAGCAAATGAATCTTTTCTTAAAGATTCTGACTCCAAAGTAAAACTCTTGTATGTTTCCTCATTTGTAAAAGTAATTCAGACAGCTAAGGTTTCCAAGAGCTTTTTGAAATGAGTATGTTTGGTTTATATTTTTAAGGACTAAATTGTTCTTCAATATAGATAAAAAATAAGTTATGAAAAAACAAGAGGAATAATTAGGTGAAGAATTTTTCTCACTGTATACATCTCCAGTTGGAACTATTAAATTAATTTCTCCTCATACCTCCTCACCCACTCCCAATGAATGCTGGTTCAGTGGGTTTCAAAGCATCTTAAAAAAAAAAGTAATTTCTATCTCCAGCAAGCCTCTGTTGAACTTAAATTTCAAGAAATAATTGCATTTCATTTGCTCCCTGCTCCAGCAGAATTTAGGGGATCTCTTGTGAGTTTTCAGATATGTTGATAAAATTACATCACTAGCTGCAACATAAAAATTAAATATGCGTTTCTTATCTTGTACTTTTTCCTGTCTTCTCAGGAATTATCATGAGCTCCAGGTAGATTGTGATGACTTTTCTTTTTGTGGAGTAGTAATGAAGTATCTAAACCACACTGACATTGGTTTAAATTTTCAAACCTGTAGAAAAGTTTCCAAATGAAAAATAATTTTAAATTTACCTTCACTTGTTAGCTGAACTCTAACATTGTTTATCCCCTGTCACCCTGATTTTTCAGCCTTCTCTTCTGTTTCAGTTTCATGGTTTGAGTTCTTTCTCACATTCTGGTCTGTAAACACTGGCAAATGTTTATCATAACTTCAAGGCAGTTTTCATTCCTGTTTTTAGAGATATGGACAGCTGATGGACAGTTGTCTTGACCAATGGGATGGGGAGAGGTGTCAACCTTCACCCTCAATCCCTGGCCTTTTGTAGAAATACTATATAAATCCTTTTAAATAAATTCAGTTTCAGTTTTCATACCTTCTGATCAAAGTGCGAGTGTGTGTCTATGTGTGTGTGACGAACAACATCAGCCCCCATGCCTGGCCTTGAGAAGTTGCTTTCTTTTAAACATGCTGTAACATCTTGCAAATAACAGTTTTTATACCGCCATTGCTGGCCAAGGCAGTCCCAGGGTGATACTGTCTCTTGTGTACTTAGGACTTTTAGCTGAGTTTTAAGGGAAGCCCCCCCAGGTGCCAGAATTATTTCTGAAGCTGCATAAGATGATTTGGAGATGCATTTGAGTGGTTGATAGAGTGGACATAGGTAGAAGAGACTTAGGAACAGTGGCAGAGGCAGGTATTGCAACCTTCCAGTGGGGAGCAGAGGGGCTGGAGCTGGGGAAGTAGGAAGAAGTGGTCTCTCTCTCTTGCGTTATTAAGGAGTTGCCCTGAGGAAAGGGTAACAGAATTGGGCAGAAGAGTAGAAGTTTGAGGCACCTCCTTGGGCTGAAATCTGGGGAAGGAGATGCCTATGTTTGCTCCTAAGTCATGGAAAACTCTAGGAAGATCTGTGCCGTGTTTATAGATTTCTAGTTAGGCTTCTTTTGTGTAGCCTGGTGTTACTTACAAACGGATTTGAGATTTTCAGTAGTAATAAGCTTCTGACATGGTATAGAGGGGAAAAAGACCACTGTAAATCCTTAAGAACCCACCCTCTTTGTTGTGTGTTAGCAAGTTTATATGTGGAAGACCAAAGACATCTGTAGGTACCTCTTCACAAACTTCTTTTTCTTGATGTAAACTGTCACAAATATTATTTCCCCCCTCTGTTATTAGTGTATTTTAAGGAAAAGATATTTGTTATGTTTGCAGCCTTAAGGTCTACATCAAGATTACTGGATAACCACTGCAACTTGGCATTTGCCTGAGGATGACATTTAGGAACTAAACTATTCCCTGGAGATGAGAATGTGTGACTTGGATTTAGATACAGTAACTTTTTGTTTTCCAAACGTTCCAGTTATGCACTCTTTTCACACACAGCATGTCATATTAATCTATTGCAAAGTATAGGTTTTGTAGCAGTGGTAAAAGGGAGGATAGTCATCTTTGAAGGATGTGGGGAGAGACAAATATAAATTTAGGAGGTAAGTCCCAAAGCCACAGAGGAGATGTAAAAACATGGGAGATCCAACAACAACAGTCTTCTCGATTGATGCCAACCACTCAGTGTATGTATAAATGTGAAATCTCAGTGGCCCATTTGCAAACCACTTGACCATCTCTTTATTATTCCTTTGTTGGTTAAGTCCTCTCAAAGAGCTCGGAAGCAATTTGAGAAATTTAGGAGTTAGTGTGGTTTTATATGCAATCCCTATGAACATTGTGACTCGGCTGAATCCTTTTTAGGACCAGAAGTAATCAGTGTACTAAGGATAATGAATACCATTAAAAATTAACAGTAGAGTCCAAGAAACTGGAACTGTAAAGAACAGCAATACTAGAGATAGTATTTGAACTGGAGAGTGGCACAGTCCAAGTGGCTGTTAAGACTTTTCTGACAGCATTTTCCTTCAGTGTAGTGGGATGCAGGCTAAGGTAGGCAAAGAAGTGAAATTTATCAGAGAAAAAGTATGAAGTCATCAAGACTAGGCCAGTATGCTTATGTGCATATACACAGTAGTGTACTCTGATGCTTCAGAGAAGCTCCCTGAAATCAAAAGCTATTTTAGGTCTTGAAGGCATTGCCCAAAAACTATAATTCAGCTTGAACACTTCAATGCAGAAGCATTTATATTTATTCATAGTTATAGTTATTTACTCACAGACATACGTAGAAAAATATATATATTTTTAAATAGGGACCTCACCTTTGTGACTCGCAAGTTTACTGCTCCTGTTATTGATTATGTAAGACATTTCTCTTAATCCAGAATAATGAAATTAATTAGATCCCATGTTTCCTTTCTCACTCTTCTGCAGAAAAGCAATGGTTATTTACCTGAGATAATAGTGACACATCATTTCTTACAAGCCTCTTTTTTTTTTTTTCTTTTCAATCATCTAAATTGCACTGCAAAGACTGGGGCTGTTATTCTGTTCCTATATACCAAGATACTTCTGGTCACTAATACAGTCCATGTGATTCCACTCTGAGAACCCACCAGATGAAGAGATTGTTCAAATGGTAGCTTTAGAAACAGTATGAGTTGGTTTTCTTATGTCCATTCTTTTGTTAAATCAAGTAACACTTCTAGATAAAATAATTTTTAAAAGCTAAATAATATTTGAATGTCAGCTTTAGGTTAATGGTGCTAGGGACACAGCTTGACACAAATTTCTAAATCAAAAGCATTTGGAGGGTTAAAATATCCATAGGTCAGGCTTGGTATGTACACATTCAGCAGAAAACTGAGAACAGCCTGTCAGTCTTTTACTTCTTTTTTCCTATCCTCAGTTTCAGTGCATGCCATTTTCCAAACAGGACTTTATTTTCACAGTGTACCTGTCTGTCTTGAAAAGCTGCAGCACTAAAGCCACACGTTCTCCTGTGAGTTATTCCCGTGCTCACATCCAGAGCGTGGGTACAGGTTTTGGACTTAGACAGCCACGTGTGACACCTAAATGCCCTGCAGTTCTGCCGAACTTGACTTCGAGGCTTAATAATATTTAACTTTACTGTTGCAGCAATCTTTTTAAGAGCAATTCAGGATAATAGCTTATGGTTCAAAGGTACAGGGCCTTGGGTAACTATATTTAGGCAAAGCTATACACGTGAAACTCCAGTTAAATCCCCACTTTCTCTCCTTCCAGTTCAGTGAAACCTAAAACACTTGGTGCCCCCCAGTGTCTTTTGTAGTTATTGCTGTTTGTTAAGACTGCTGTGGGTAAAAGTATTTGCATCCAGACATGAATGCAAAATACTTCTAGAATTTTGGTTTGTGACTTAACTAAAATTTTTCTATTTTCCCTTGCTCTTATTTCTTTCAAATTCCTGAAAAATCATTTAGTTCAAAAAAACGATATAAGTACCTGCTATAAAATGCATGGCATAGGTCTGGAGTTTTCTTGTACAAACTTCTCACAGTAAGCTAGATCTTAAATGTTTGTTTTATTCAATTCTTACCCAGATAAATTTTGATGAAATTCAGATGGTGATTACATTCAGCTGGACAGTTGTGAAATTCTTATCTCATTGAACATGATTTGTTTTATGCCTTATATTTCCAAGACACTGTACATGCAGTGCAGAATTTTGTGGAGCTGTGTAAAAGACATGTTTGGTTAAAGCTATAGAAGGTGAAGATAGGAGGAGACAGTAAAAGACCATTACAACACCTATGCCTATTTCACATATCTTTTTCACTCACTTATTGTGCATACAAATATCTGTATGTATGCAGATACTTCTGGTTGGATTCCACGGTTGTAAATTCATGTTCTTCGTATTTGCAGAACATTCAAACACCTTGGAAGGGACTGAGCATTTTACTGGTCTCATTCCTGACTCAAAGAGCTTTCAGGCTAATTTTAGAGGGAGAAGATAAATGGATGTAGCAAACAGCAGCGCGGAAGTGGTAACAACAGGAAAACTGGCTGGTTGCATAGGGTACCAGTAAGCCCAATATGAAGGTTTTGAAGAAATATTTTGATTCAATCTAAACTATGTTTCTCTATTTTAAGAAACAAAAAACCACCAGAAAGCTATGATTAAGATTGCAAAATGTGTTGGCTTTTTTCCTTTTTTCTGTAGTTTCTGTTTTGCCTTGTCCTTTCAGAAGAAGTTCCTGTGAGATGGAACATTCCACATTTAACTTTGACCCAAAGTGATATGTTTCATTTTTAATAGCTGCCCTTGAACGTACAAAAAGTCAAAGTGCAAAAGCATGGGCTTAGTCGTTTATTTTTTGTAAAATTATTTGCAACCCCAAGTATGTAAAAGCTGAAGAATCTTTAAATATGATTTTTAGACGTTTCAGATAATTTTTGGTATACACTGGCTATTGCATGAAGACAATCTAAAATTCAAATGGCTGGTTGCTGTTGTTGTCTTACCTTTTTTGGTTGGTTGGTTGGCTTTTTCTAGGATCGTGAACACTAAGCTAATGACATAGCCAGTAGGAGGGGGACTGGATAAGGTACTGCAGGTANGCATTTCCCCCTTTCCCTCTAATGACATCTGGATTCTTTAGCTATTCCCAGCCAAAACTAACAGGGGTATAAAACTTGAAGGAGAATTATTAAAATTATTTACTCTTAATGTACTCTTAATCAAATTGTGCTGAAGTGCCTCAAGAAGTAGACCAGCACTGCCTAAGACAGACTGAGATACTAATACAGCAATGGCTCCATATGGTCTCTGGAAGTCATAAACGGGATGGAAGTTAACACAAGCAGATGGCAATATGTGAACATTATCACACATCAGCAGAAGGAGCAAAGCAAAGGAATGGAAAATACTTCAGCACACCTTTTCTCTTGGTGAATCAAACGTATTCAATATAGATACCCTTTCTCTTCTCAGCACATCAGACTGTCGCATCAGTTTGAACACTTAGTCCTTCAGGATAAAAGATTTGAGATCTGTGCTGAGGTTGTCTTGGGACTGGTCTGCTTCCGGCTGAAGGTAAGGCAGCTAAGATCTCCTATTTGTTCTCTCATGGTTTATAGCAACACTATAACCTGCAATTGAATACAGTTTTTATAGTTAATATACAACATTAGTTTTTAAGGAAAGTAAAACGAGTTTGTTTAGAACAAAGCAGATGAAAGAAAAAAGCTGAAGACAGTTTTATTAAAACTGAATCAAAAGCTTAAGAAAAATTAAAGCATATTAAGCTATGGAAATATACAGTCAAGGCAAACAAATGTTTTAACTAGTCATACAAAATGACTTACATTCTATGTGTGATGAGCTTTGATAAAGATGATTGTTTTAGTATGTTTCCCTAGACTTCTGAATATGATGAGTGTGTATTACTTGTTTCTTGTCAAGTTAATTTCTTATGTGTATATATTAACTACTCAGTTTTATTTAAAAATTACTATCATAGATGAAAATTGGAGCACTAAACACTTTTAAAATTATTTTTTAAAGACTGCTTTTTCATCTATAAAATTCTATGGTCAAACTGGGAAAATTGAAGTAAGATATATTTAAGAACAGATTATATGGGAGGACAGCTTCCCTGGTCTGCTTTTTATTGCTGAACATGATCCTTTTGCCCTGTTTGGCCTTTTATTCCCCAAAATCTCTCAAAGTGCCAAGTTCGTTGATATCGAGACCTTGCCCAACAGAAACTAGAAAATTCATTCTGCACTTGGAGCATATAAGCTGCAGTAGCTGGGAGAGCTAATTTGTTTTAATCAGACATTAAAAGGGGATCAGTGTTCCAGTTTAGGTACAGAAGTAATTTTTTAGAGGAGCTTGCAGCTAAAGCCTCTGCAAAGGACAGGATTGTAACACTGAATCTGACCACCAAGCAACAATAACAGTAACAACAGCACTAGTGTTTTCCAGTTAACATGATACCTAAATGAGCTTTCACCTTTTCTGAAGGCTTGCAAGCACATCTTTTCTCCTTCTGGGTAGTTTATTTTTAACAAATTGTTTTCTCAGTCATTCAGTTACCTGAGTATGATGCAACTGGCTGAAGAAGCTAACAAGTTAATAATAAAGTAGTGATGAATTCATCTGGAATAGGAAAATGGTTTTATTTGAATTTATATGTTTAAAATAAAATTTAAAAAGACCCTGTGTTTAGGAGATCGGACAGATTACAGAATGTAGTTTTTTCAGTCAATGGAAACACAAATATAATCTCTTTCGTAACAAGAACTTTTAAAAGATATTGAGGGATAGATTCTGTGGCTTTTATTGCTCAATAAAAAAAATGTTGGTTGCAGTCTGCTCTCTCACATGGAACATGCAAACCCTAGTTTTGCAGATCCAGACACAGCTGTTAGTCAGTGCTCTGCATTTACTTTGAAGGAACAGTTCTGGTGAAATAGAGCATAGCAACACAGGTATTGTCACTTTTGATCAGACCAGTAGCTCAACTACATCTGTTCTGTCCCTCATGATTCAGAGGAAGAAATCACATCTAAAGGGAAAGGCAATTTTACAATAGGAGGTAAGTATTGGATATATTAAATATTGGATATATTAAATTGGATATCTATATAAATATTGGAGGTAAATATTGGATCTTTTGCTAAAAAGCCTTTGGACAAGTTGTAGAATAAAGGCCTGATTCCGCTGAAAACCAGTGTTGAAAGACCAGTGTTTTAATTTCTTGACAACCTGATTTAAAAAAAAAAACAACAAAGCAAAACTAGCAAGCTTTCAAAACAGGAGGTTTTTATAGCTATCTTAACCGCTTTCTTTGCTTTTTATATCACTTCTTCAAAAATCTTTCTGTCATTTTTATAATTTGTATTAAAATACATTTTAGAAGCAGGAATTTGTAACTTTTACGTAGTTACAGTAGGATTAAGGGTCAGGGGACTTGAACTATATAATGCTGCATAGCTGTAAAAGTATGAATTTTTTTTTCTTATTTCCTTTGTTATTGAGAAGCCCTTTTAAATTTTTTGCTTAGCTGTAACTTTTAATTTTTTGCCTTTCACACTGTTGAGCAAATGGACTAATTACCTATGACTTTCATATTATAATTATTTCATCAAATATGTCATGCCAAAGGGTTAGTTTTAGGCCTCCTTGTCATGACTGCAGATGAATACAAGTCAAGCTAGTAATTTCTCCAGGGGGATGAGAATGCTGTCTTATTGAAGCTCACAGGCTCAATCAAAGCTGCTTTCTCAAAGCTCGGGGAGAGGATTAGTCACTACCAACTTCAATTTGATATGACACCCGAGTGTCACAGCGGCCCTAAGGTGGAGCTGTGAGAGTAGAACANGTTGTCTTACCTTGTTTGGTTGGTTGGTTGGCTTTTTCTAGGATCGTGAACACTAAGCTAATGACATAGCCAGTAGGAGGGGGACTGGATAAGGTACTGCAGGTACCTTATGAGGATATGGGTTGGTTTTTTGAAAGTGCTTTTAAATTAATTTTCTCTTTGGAAGAAAGCAAAGCAAAACATGGTATGAGTATGCAAATATCACTGACTCATGTTAAAACTTCCCAGCTGGTTTTTGGTATGTTTTTTGGTATTTTTCCTATTTATTTGCATTTTCATTTCATCTGCTTCAAAATAATTGCTCTGGCTTGGTGCCTAGTGTCATTCTTTTTTTGCCTCAGTAACTTCTGAACAGGCTTGTTGAGATTTGCTGTACATTTGTTTGATTATACTGCCATCAACTTTTTTTTCAACTGAACCTGAGCACCCAGGTCAAAATAGTGAGCAAGCTCTCTCTTTCTCCACAGATTTCTCATATTAAGTGAACTATTCTAAAAAATCCAGCTCAATTTTCACCGCAATTGCGACAATTACATATACATATATATATATATATATATATATATAAAAATATATATAATGTATAGATACCATTATATTATTATATATAATATATATTATATATATAATATATATATGTGCATTTCCCCCTTTCCCTCTAATGACATCTGGATTCTTTAGCTATTCCCAGCCAAAACTAACAGGGGTATAAAACTTGAAGGAGAACTATTAAAATTATTTACTCTTAATGTACTCTTAATCAAATTGTGCTGAAGTGCCTCAAGAAGTAGACCAGCACTGCCTAAGACAGACTGAGATACTAATACAGCAATGGCTCCATATGGTCTCTGGAAGTCATAAACGGGATGGAAGTTAACACAAGCAGATGGCAATATGTGAACATTATCACACATCAGCAGAAGGAGCAAAGCAAAGGAATGGAAAATACTTCAGCACACCTTTTCTCTTGGTGAATCAAACGTATTCAATATAGATACCCTTTCTCTTCTCAGCACATCAGACTGTCGCATCAGTTTGAACACTTAGTCCTTCAGGATAAAAGATTTGAGATCTGTGCTGAGGTTGTCTTGGGACTGGTCTGCTTCCGGCTGAAGGTAAGGCAGCTAAGATCTCCTATTTGTTCTCTCATGGTTTATAGCAACACTATAACCTGCAATTGAATACAGTTTTTATAGTTAATATACAACATTAGTTTTTAAGGAAAGTAAAACGAGTTTGTTTAGAACAAAGCAGATGAAAGAAAAAAGCTGAAGACAGTTTTATTAAAACTGAATCAAAAGCTTAAGAAAAATTAAAGCATATTAAGCTATGGAAATATACAGTCAAGGCAAACAAATGTTTTAACTAGNATGGTTTTATTTGAATTTATATGTTTAAAATAAAATTTAAAAAGACCCTGTGTTTAGGAGATCGGACAGATTACAGAATGTAGTTTTTTCAGTCAATGGAAACACAAATATAATCTCTTTCGTAACAAGAACTTTTAAAAGATATTGAGGGATAGATTCTGTGGCTTTTATTGCTCAATAAAAAAAATGTTGGTTGCAGTCTGCTCTCTCACATGGAACATGCAAACCCTAGTTTTGCAGATCCAGACACAGCTGTTAGTCAGTGCTCTGCATTTACTTTGAAGGAACAGTTCTGGTGAAATAGAGCATAGCAACACAGGTATTGTCACTTTTGATCAGACCAGTAGCTCAACTACATCTGTTCTGTCCCTCATGATTCAGAGGAAGAAATCACATCTAAAGGGAAAGGCAATTTTACAATAGGAGGTAAGTATTGGATATATTAAATATTGGATATATTAAATTGGATATCTATATAAATATTGGAGGTAAATATTGGATCTTTTGCTAAAAAGCCTTTGGACAAGTTGTAGAATAAAGGCCTGATTCCGCTGAAAACCAGTGTTGAAAGACCAGTGTTTTAATTTCTTGACAACCTGATTTAAAAAAAAAAACAACAAAGCAAAACTAGCAAGCTTTCAAAACAGGAGGTTTTTATAGCTATCTTAACCGCTTTCTTTGCTTTTTATATCACTTCTTCAAAAATCTTTCTGTCATTTTTATAATTTGTATTAAAATACATTTTAGAAGCAGGAATTTGTAACTTTTACGTAGTTACAGTAGGATTAAGGGTCAGGGGACTTGAACTATATAATGCTGCATAGCTGTAAAAGTATGAATTTTTTTTTCTTATTTCCTTTGTTATTGAGAAGCCCTTTTAAATTTTTTGCTTAGCTGTAACTTTTAATTTTTTGCCTTTCACACTGTTGAGCAAATGGACTAATTACCTATGACTTTCATATTATAATTATTTCATCAAATATGTCATGCCAAAGGGTTAGTTTTAGGCCTCCTTGTCATGACTGCAGATGAATACAAGTCAAGCTAGTAATTTCTCCAGGGGGATGAGAATGCTGTCTTATTGAAGCTCACAGGCTCAATCAAAGCTGCTTTCTCAAAGCTCGGGGAGAGGATTAGTCACTACCAACTTCAATTTGATATGACACCCGAGTGTCACAGCGGCCCTAAGGTGGAGCTGTGAGAGTAGAACACAAGAAAGATAAATGAATCTTTCTCCTTCCTCCCTTCACCCCTGCAAACTTAACATCATACAACTGCTTGTATTGCCTGAAAGTCAGCGTTGTGCATTTGCTATTGAAGGCAAGGATTGTCATTTTAATAATGCATTACCTTTGCTAAGAAAGCAGGACATCACTGTCACCAGTGACTGACCTGCGTAGTAAGTGGGGACTTGCAAAACACCAAAGTTGGTCCATTTTCTTAGTCAGGAGCATTTCAGTCACAATTATCTCCTAGAAGAGTAAGGCTAAGCCATGAATTTTAGGATGTCACACCAAATTCGTAACAACTTGTGCTAAGACAGAACAAGGTTTTGACTTGGGTTCAACTCTTAATTCTTAATATAATCTGAAAATTTGAGAATGATACATTTATCCTTGCTGCCAATGGGAAACTGTCTGCCTTATGCTTTGGTTTTATATGGAAAAGGCTAAGCAGAAAAGTCAAAATTACCCGGATTTGAGAGAAGGTATTTTCTGGTCAGGATAGCCTCAAGAAGACCAATGCTGCCACAGTAACACAACTGCTGCTGAAGAGATGGATTTGTCCATTTGCGACTCTTCTTTCACAGTCAGTGCTCAGTAAGGGGACCCTGTGGTAAAAATGCAGATGCTCCCAGAATCTCTTGCAATTGTGTGTTACCACCAGTGTAATAGAGAGAGTAAAGGTTGCACAACACCTAAGACACTTCCTCTGGTGGATTCTGTGGTGGATAACTCCCATAGAACTTGAGGCAAATACTTTTGTAGGGTTTCCACTGATAATATGAAAACTACTTATGTCAGGGATATATTACCTTAAAATTGTTTAATTAAGGATAAGATTTCATATTCAAAAGAATCTCTCACAGCAGCCATGCTTAAGTGAGGAAAGTTGTTATAGTTTACTGCAAAACTTCCTCCTGTGTTTGTTTGATTAGATCCAAGAAGAGTGAAATAACAAGGATACAATAATGAATGCTTTTAACACAGCTCATGACCTTAGGTCACGAAAAGGCAGTCAGCTATCACAAATGCCCAAGTGTGAACAATACCTCGAAACTGAAGGTAATCCCTAAATCTCTTTGTGGTTCAAAACTTCTCTCTTACACCAACATTTTTTTGTGATTCTTTGATAGCAAAGCACTGAGAGAAAGTGAATGCTTGTTACTCATGCTACTTGGGCTTGGCTGCTTGGTGGGATTTACATTTTCTAGACTTGTTTCTGAAATTCATTGCTATATCCATTGAATTACAATGATTTCAGGGCTCAAATGGACTAAATGAGGCACTTCTTAAAAGCATTAATGATGCCAAGAAGATCCATCTGGTCCCGTGCCACCTGCGAGAGAAGTTTGTGCTACGTTTTGCTATTTGTTCCCGCACAGTGGAATCCACCCACATCAAGTTTGCCTGGCAGCACATCTCACAGCTGGCAACTGATCTTCTGAAAACATGGGAGCAAAACCACCACTAGCAGTAACAGCAGTGAAGTATAAGTGGAGATGAGGTAATTACCTGGCTTTCTCTGTGTTGCCAAGTTTTATTTTAGATGCAGGTGGGAAAGTCAAATTATGAAGGAAAAAAGTACAAAACCTGTTGTTATATAGCCCAGCTGCAGTAGCAAAATCCTTGCCAGCAAGTTGAATTGTAATTGTAGTCATTCCTTCTCTGTACTGTAGTTTCATCTTGACTGTTTCCAGGATGCACATAGCCAAGGAGACTCGAGCTGTCATTTCTTAACAGTTTGTAGTCAAGAGCATTTTTTCAACCAAGCAATGGAAATGGAAGGGTTGGTGCTCCCTCCGTTGTCCCCGTTCACCACTAACATGCCCCTCCTTTCTTCACAGATGAAACTAAGGGGTGTTATAACCAATTAATTTAACATTATTATGACTGCAGGAGGAACCCAATTTGGGGAAGTTTAATTCAGGTTCTAAATATGTTAATATCTGAATAGGCAGGCACAAATGTAGTTGCCAAGATTTGGGGCACTATCATGTCATGATACACTTGCTGCAGTAATTCTGTAAATGAACAAAGGAAAAAGGACTTCAAGACTTCCTTCATTGCATAGCCAGACCTAGGGGGATGAGCACTAACTGATTACTAATTATCCTTCTAGCAGGTTCTCTACTTTCCCCTAAATGATTTGCTTTTAAAACAGCCATTTTGTCAAATTCCAGCAAATAGGTTAATGCTGGCTACTGGTTTCCAGATTGATCATTCATAATGAGGTCCCTGAAAAGCTCCTCCTGAAGAGTTTTGTCAAAAGCCATGTGCTACCTGGTATTCTATATTTTTAATCAAGTTATTATCAGCAGTGATTACTTGAAAATAGTCTGTGAGATATGTTCTGTGAAACTGAGTTGTTTTGTTTTTATGGCTACCATTTTGATTACTTCATGGTGTAATAAATCTGACAAAATGTGCTTAGAAATGTGATGTCAAAAGTGTTACTCCTAGTTTCTCAAATTAGATAACAAATGAGTAAACAAGTGACAATAAAAATACGAAGTAAGAGAACAAACCTCCAAAATCAGCTGTGGTGCCCCCATCAGTGGTTTTCTTCCATAAACAGTGATGAATGGAAAATGAAAATACTGGAAAACCTCTTTCTGAGAAAGTCAAATCATATATATTTGACACAAATCATTAATATGTCATCCTGTCAAAGACAGGCATGGTAAAGAGCTAAAATGAAAGTTAGAGGTGAAAATTGTAACAATAGCAAGTCAAGAAGTATTTTTGCCATTTAAATACATAAATTCCAGACAGTTATTTCTGTGTAAATAAGAACGACATAAGTAGCTGCTCCAAGAAAAATAATATGTAGGATTAATTTCTACATTTGCATTTCAATCTTCCTTTTAATGCCCATACTAACTTCTAAAGCCTCTTGGGTAACATGCACAATTATTCAGGTATCTTCCTCCATCCTTTTCAAGTATACTTCCTATGGCTGGGAAGTTGCAAGCAGAGCAGGGAACATGGATCAAGACAGTTAATTTGGCACGTGGTCTGCTCCTACCTCTGTTTTTCCTAATCTCTCCCTTCTAGGGTGCAAACTGGGGAGTATTACTATTTCCCTAAGAACCTGATTTCCCAGGCAACAAATGAAGAAAGGGATACCAATGAATTTGGTAAAACGTGGTAATATTTGAGCATGTGACTGACACCAGAGACTACTGTCAGCTACGGTGTCAGAAATTTTGATAGCATCGTTCTCTTCAGCGGAACCAATATGAAATCTAGGTTTTCTGTGGTAGCACAATGCAGTAGATTGGTAGACTGAAGAGAGTGGAAAATGTTGGCAGTTGTTCCCTTTCTCTGTTACTATTTTTTTTTAAAAACAGTGTTATTCAGATCTCATGACCTGGAAAACAATGTTCATCCATAACACATATCTTCCACACTGACACAATTTTACAACGTTTACATTATGAAAACTCTAAAATCTTGGAGCCAAAGAAGAATTACACCTTCTCTGTGAGACAGACCAGTATTTTTTTATGTGAAATATATAACCAGGTCTGTCCAGAGGGGAAAAAAAAAGAAAAAAAAAAGAGATTTGGATCAAAGCTATCACAGAGTAAATCCAGGATAATTCCACTGAAATGAAATGGAGTTGCTTTGGGCTTAGGTGACTATAATTGAAATTAAAAATCTGACTAATGAGTGTTGGAAAAGAAAGGCATAAGGTAAGGCACCACTAAACTGTGCATAAGAAGATTCTGCTGGAAATCTGCCCCATGGAAACCAGAGCAGAGATGAATGATGCCCGCCTGTGTGAGCCTCAAACTGCTGTAAAACTGGGATGCAGGCAGGATGCACACACAAACCTAGGGGAGGTGAAATGTCCCCAACAGCCTAGAATTGGACATAGAGCTCTTTGGACATTTGTGGGAAAATAGTGCTAAAACTGACATTCAATTAAACATTTTTCAGTATTTGGATATCAGTTTTAGACGTGGATGTTGTCCCGATACAAAACCTCCTGTTGGTAAAGAATTTAAAATAAAGGCTAATTTAAAATATAGATGGAGTAAAAGTTAATTTTTTGTTTTGTTTTTTTAAAGAAATTATGTAAGTAAATCTGGCTAATAAACAGCAGCGATAAGACCCATGGAATTACATTTCCCCATGGCTAGCCAAGTACCGAAACCTGAAGTTCACAGTTCTGTTTTTTCTGAAATTCTAGGATGATTGAATATGTAACTAGTGAAGGCCTTCATAATATTCAGTCTCCCATACCCTCTTTTCTTCATGGGGTAATTCCTTCTTAGACTATTAACATTAGGTCATCTGAAAAGGAAATACCGGCTACGTAATCAACTTAAGAAGAAGCACTGAAAGGAACATTTTGAAAGAAGAACGCAAGTGCTGTTTCTGTTCTGTAGCTTTGCAACATATCTGTAAGTGAGAAACACTGTATTTATGAATAGTTAATGTTAACCTGGATTTATTGTGCCTTGTGTGCAAAAGCTAATACGGTCTGTGCCAATGAATACTGTTCGATATTAGAAATAATTAAAAAATCCCAGAACTCTACTTTACAGAAGACTGCAGCTTTTAGAGAAGGAGGGAGAAAACCTGACTTTTACTTTCAGGAACCTCAATATATTTTTTTTAAAACTAGTAGAGTACAGTACTTACATTCTTAATGTCAGATTATAAATATATTTTGTTACTGATGGTGAAATATTGGAAATACACATATTTATGAAAGTATTGGTAATATATTACACTCTGAATTGCATTATAATTATTAATTTTTTCATTTTTTTTCGTGCCTTTACCTACAAGATTCTGCCCATGGCTGTTTTGTTGTTGTTGAAGATTACCATACGTGATGAGTAGTACTCACATTGAAGTTCCCTTACAACAGCAGTCTAAACCTTGAGATGTATAAACTTGAGTTGCTCAAAGATCGAAAACAAGAAATAAAACTGTGAATCCTGAAGACCAGGGGGGTTGGTGGGGGCCAGTTGAATAACCATCAATGGATAATATTTATATAGCATATGTAGAGTTTGTATGTTCTAAATGGAAAAATAATCAGAAGTTTAATGCTTTAATTATAATTTGTGAGCTGTTGACTCCCTTTAAAATCTGTATCCAAAACTTACTGAACAGGCATATAGGTTTTAACTGGTTATATTAATAAATGGAAGCAAGACTACGGCTATTGTCTCTTTGTACTTGACTAAGCTTTTCTCATCTCATTCATGCCAGANCACGGCCGTGGCTCCCGGGGCCTCCCAGGGCCAGCCGGCCCCTGGGCCCGGGGCCCTCCCAGCCCAGCTGCGATATTACCTCATGGCGCGGAGTCCCGGAAAGAGGGCGGGTCTCTCAAGATTCCTGTTTTTAAGCGGTGTCCCAGAGGGTGTACCCCTTTTACCTGATTGGCCAGCTTAGCTGTTAGTTCTAAAATGGATTAACAATTGGTTTTTCTTATCATTTATGCTAAACCAATACACCATGGCTGTTTTGTTGTTGTTGAAGATTACCATACGTGATGAGTAGTACTCACATTGAAGTTCCCTTACAACAGCAGTCTAAACCTTGAGATGTATAAACTTGAGTTGCTCAAAGATCGAAAACAAGAAATAAAACTGTGAATCCTGAAGACCAGGGGGGTTGGTGGGGGCCAGTTGAATAACCATCAATGGATAATATTTATATAGCATATGTAGAGTTTGTATGTTCTAAATGGAAAAATAATCAGAAGTTTAATGCTTTAATTATAATTTGTGAGCTGTTGACTCCCTTTAAAATCTGTATCCAAAACTTACTGAACAGGCATATAGGTTTTAACTGGTTATATTAATAAATGGAAGCAAGACTACGGCTATTGTCTCTTTGTACTTGACTAAGCTTTTCTCATCTCATTCATGCCAGATGCACTGTAAGAGGCCCAACTCCCTCACTCATATCAAGTCAGTGCCCTGATTTTCACCACCAAGGTCTATTTTTCAACGTATCCTTCAAATTACTTTGCAAATGGGAGTTTGCAAATTTTCCTGCAGGAAGTTTCCTCCTACAGCAGGAGTCTGAAAAATACCTGGCCATACCCAGGGCCAGTGCCAACCCTTCTGCCAAGTTCTGCACGGTGCTGCAGCTGGATCTGCTGCTGGAGCCACCTGCCCAGCTTTGGCTTTGGCCTGTAGCTCCAGTCATCAGGTAGGGCAGGGAAAGGGCCCATGACATCAGTCCTGCCTGGCTGCAGCCTGCATCTCCAAGGCTGCTTTGTTCCCTGCCCCTGTGCAATCCCAGGGAAATCGGGCAAGCATGCCTTGGGAAAAATTTGATGGCAGCATTGTCACAAACTACTTAAATATTAGCCCAGTTGGGTCTGAGATGATAGCTTGCACACCAGCACAGACAGTTTAACGTGCTGTCTGCACTAGTGGCATAACAAGCCTGATGTATATCAAAAACTTGACAGTAACTGCAGGAGAGGTTCCTCACGGGAAATGAAATGTTCACCCACACAGAAGCGTCTCTGTTAATACCAGGGGTGTAACTGCAGTTTAGAGTGCTAATTTGCATCTGGATTGGTGTGCTAATTTGAACGTGGGTTGGTGTGATCGAGATGGGGACTCCACCACCTTAATCTGTTCACGGGATACTCCCACATAAACCGTCTTTTGCCCTGTAAAACAGCGTGTCATACATCTTGTCCTTGTCAGAGCTGTTCTCCCAAAAAGGCCTGCGCAGCAGCTGTTGTTTCCAGGAGTGCTAGACTGCGAGCATCCCCGTGGTGGCCCCGCAGCTGGTGCCACAGGGGTAGAGAGGAGATAGGTGGAGGCGGCCGTGGAGGTCAAGTGCTTGTGTGCCTAAGGGCCAGGTACCCATCACTGGTTGTGAAGTCACCAGCAGGGTCAGGGTTAGAGTCAGGGCTTTGCGCTTGGGCCATCATTCCTGGAACCCACCTCCTGTGGGGCCCAACCCTACAGTAGTCCTGCACGGAGGGCTGTTGCCTTCAAGGGCCGAGCCCGGGAGGCCACTGGCGCGGCTGCCTGAGAGCTGAGCGAGCGGCATCCAGAGGCCTTTCTGAGCCCCAGGAGAGGAACACTCTGCGGGCAGCGGCGCAATGCTGGCGCGAGGTGGCCGCCCTGCCGGTTTGGGAAGCCAACGTCGAGTTTGACACAGGAAAAGCCACAGCAATTCTGCTCTTTCAGTCACCGAACTGAAGGTAAAGACCTCGCCTGCCTCACAGAAATTGCACATCTCTACGTTCCCATTTTCTACTGCTACTGAAAATGGCCCTGACGGGCAGCAAAGGTGACAGAACCGCTTACATCCTCCAGCCTCTCCCTTCTCGGCTGCTCTGACCTTCAGCTGAGGAACCAAGCCCTGATCAGAAAGGTTTTTCCCAAGCGTGTGAGCAGGGCTGGCAAGGCGCGGGAGCCGAGACACCGGCACCAGGGGAGCGCTCGGGGCCGCCGGCGGGAGCCCGGGTAGGACGGGAGGGACCCGGGAGGGGACACGCAGGGGGGCACGCAGGATGGACACGGGAGGGACCCGGAGGGAGCACGCGGAGGGTCGGGAGGGACCCGGGAGGGATCCGGGGACGGACCC
>WBMY01012349.1:622912-695412 GCA_013397315.1 Donacobius atricapilla
GAGGGAAGGAAGGGAGCGAGCGAGCTGCGGGGCCCCCTCGGGGCTGTGGCCTCCGCTCCCCGGTGCCGGGAGGGAGGATCCGCCCGCCGCCGGGCCGGCCGGGGCCCCCAAGCTCAGAGGCCTTGGCCGCCGGCTGGGTGGGGGCGGCGAGGGTTCAGCCGTGCCCGGGCAGCTTCCCGGCTGGATTGCTGGCCTGAGGGCGGCGAAAGGGCGGTGTGCTCGCGTGCTTGGCTGTGTTTGCCTCGGCCCCGTGCTGGGCGCCCTCGGGCGGGGCGGCGGCGGCGCTGAGGCGAGCCCGCGGCCGAGTGCCCGATCCATCGGTGGCCGTGCTTGGATACACCGCCAGCTGCGGGCGTGCGCGCCAAGGACCATGTCCGCGTCTGGGAGCGGTTCCGGCTGAACCGGTGTGCGTGTGGCTCTCCTGGAGAGAAGCGGAAAGGCTGTGAGGGCAATTAATATGGGTTAGACTAGGGAGAGAGAATGCTGATAGACCGAGATTAAGATGTGTGTGAATAACTAAAGGCTGGGTGTCGAGAGAATGGATCCAGGCTTTTCTTGGTGGTGCTGAGCAACAGGACGAGAGGCAATGGGCAGAAACTGAGGCATAGGGAGTTCCACCTGGCTATGGGGAAGAACTTACTTCCTGTGGGGGTGACCACACTGGAACGGGTTGCCCAGAGAGACTGTGGAGTCTCCCTCACTGGAGAAACTCAAGAACTGTCTGGACACAATCCTGTGCCACATGTGCTGGGATGACGCTGCTTGAGCACGGGTTTGGACCAGATTACCCACTGTAATCTCTTCCAACCTTCCCCGTTCTGTGAATAATCAAACTGAATTTTCAAACTGGTTATCACTCTTCACTTGTTATGACCTTCCCTCAGTGCTATGAAGGTGAAAAGAAAGTGGTGGTGAACTTGAGATTTTATGTTCTGAATTATGGAAGTATTTCATGGGGCAAATACCTGCCATTAAACTTCCTGAACTTACACTTTTATGTCACTTAAGATATTTTTGATTCAACAGTTACTAAAAAAATTCTGTACACAATGACAGCTGTTTAGAGAAAAGAAGTAAAAGGCTGCAGGCTTTCATCTCCTGTTCACCTGTCACTCAGCTAGGGATGGACGATGATGAGTTTGTATCAGATTCTGTAGGTGCAAGTTAGAGTTCTCACAGTGCAAAAGTTGTCAGTAACTTTTCAGAGAGAGTCACTTTTCTGGTTTTGTTTTGTTTGTTTTAATTGGATTTGCTTGTAGACGTGCTGCATTTGCAGGTAAAATGCATTTTGACTTTTCCAAACAGCTCTACAAATTTGGGCTGTAGTAAGAAAAATACTCAAACCGAAACGATTTACACCCTCATTGATTGTGTGTGTAACCATATAAGCAATAATCGTATTGTGCTCTCTGTTGTCTAATGCTGATGCCAGACTTTTTGCAAATAATTAGGGAGGACACCTGGATTCCTTCAGTTCTGTCTCCCCAGCCTGACATGAACGTTGCACCTGCACCTTCCTCTGCACTCCTATGCAGTCTGTAGCTGATCAGTGGATTGCTGCTTGACTCATACTCTGTTGGGAGGGGTACAGAATGTATGGGCATGATACTTTGCAGAGAAAGAAAATACATAGTGAATGTGAACAAATCATTTCACAAGTCAAATGAAATATTCCTCCTGAGCCAAATGTCATCTTTCCTATTTCTAATAAAAACCCCTACACTAGGAGTTTAAATTCTGCTTTCTGAAACTGAGAAACAAGCATTGCTTTAAACACACAAGAGCTTTGTTTCTCTGAAGTATAAAATGGGGATATTTTAGTGCCTTCTAAATGGAAGAAGTAGTTTTGAACATTTGCTATTAATCTGTTAATATTTTCTTAATCTGAAAGCTTGCTACATTCAGGATTATTCATTTAATTTTTATCTCCCTTCGGAGACACTACACACAATTTTATTTACTAGCTTAATTGTTTCATTTTTATTACCATCACTGTAATAATTGAAATCATTCTGACAGTGGTGTATTCTCTGTTCTCTGCTGCACTGTGCCATATTCTGTCAAATAAGAATGAAAGCACTAGTGATTGCATTTAACAAGGCCAGTTTTTGCTTGGCCATCTGTTACCATTCTTTGCAGCCTACTTACCTCCCCAGGAGACCTCAGTTAGAAGCAAACTCTCTCTTTTATCTTTTCCCCCCACTTTTTCTTTTCTTTGGACAAGGAAGCAAAGAGAACCTCAGTCTAAATACCTTTGCACCACAAAGCTGGTTGCTTTTTGAAAAGAGTGAAGTGTCCAGACTGGCTAAGTAGCTTGCAAGACCTCCTGCTATCTTTCCCTCAGTTAAAATAATGTGGGTTTTCCTGCGTAAGTATATAGGAAAGGGGGGAGCAGTTGGTGTGAAATGGCATTTTGTAACTGCTGGTATTTTTCTGTTGCAGGGCCAGTGATGGGGGCCCCTGCCCCCAGCGCGGTGCACCTGAGTGACTGGCAGGAAAGTTACTTTGCTGTCACCTCTGGCACCTGCACGCCCGAGCAGAAGGCAGACGGATACCGTGCCAAGATCCTGTGTATTCAGTATGCATGGGCAAACTCCGAGATCTCCCGGGTCTGTGCTGCCAACCTGTTTAAGAAGTACGCAGAGAAATACGCTGCGATTATTGACTCTGGCAACGCAGAGACTGGCTTGAATAACTATGCAGAAAACATTTTGACTCTGGCAACATGTCAGCAAAGTGACAGTGACAAGTGGCAATCTGCCTTGACAACAGATAATGTGTTTGAATTAAAGTGTGTGCAAGAGAGGATGCAGGCTGGCAAAATTTTCCAGAGCTCTCAGATGGCACCGGCAGATGCCTGTGTACGAGCTGATAAAGGGGTCAGTGCCTCCGCTGCTCCAGCTCTTCCCAAACTCGATGTCTTCAGCAGTGCTGGGGAGACTGAGCTCAATGCTGGCTCAGCAAAATGTACGAGTCAGGGACCAGATCTTCTTGGGCATCCCTCATCTTCCAAGTCCCTTCAAAGCAGTGTGCCTCCTGTGACCAGAACTTCAGACACACTTCCTGCCACTTTGGCCTCCTTAAGCAAACAGGTTCATCCAGGTTTCCAGGCAATTCCACTCTTTGGAAGTAAAGAAGCCACTAATAGTAGTTCTCTGAAAATGTCAGGTAACTGTTGTGATGGACAAAATTTGTCTCTTTTCAACCAATCAGCTGTACCTGCCTGGTCTGCAAATTCTGGGAAAAGAAAAGCATTCTATGGTCTGGCTGATGAAGGCAGCTCAGCTGTTCCTAGCCTTGCTCCATGTCAGGCTTCCATTTCTACAGAAACTAATGTTTTTTTGGGGCAAAGAAACAAAAATGAAGAGAGCAATGCTCCTGGGTTTAAAACTGCAAAGGAACAACTGTGGATGGATCAGCAAAAGAAATCTCAAAACCAGCGTGCACTGGTCTCATCATATGGAGGTGTAAAAAAATCCCTGGGTGCAGGCAGGTCTCGGGGTCCCTTCGGCAAGTTTGTGCCTCCAGTTCCAAAACAAGATGGAAGTGAAAACGGAGCACAGGGTAAACCTCATGGAGGGGAATCAGCAGACCCATTGCTGCCTGTGGATGAAGGGCTGAAGAACATAGAACCAAAAATGGTTGAACTCATCATGCACGAGATCATGGACCACGGGCCTCCGGTCAGCTGGGATGACATCGCTGGAGTTGAGTTTGCCAAAGCTACTATAAAAGAAATAGTGGTGTGGCCCATGCTGAGACCAGACATCTTCACTGGCTTGCGTGGTCCTCCGAAAGGAATTCTTCTCTTTGGCCCTCCTGGGACTGGCAAGACCCTCATAGGCAAGTGCATCGCATGCCAGTCTGGAGCAACTTTTTTTAGCATCAGTGCCTCCTCTCTGACTTCCAAATGGGTAGGTGAGGGAGAGAAGATGGTCCGTGCACTGTTTGCTGTGGCACGGTGTCAGCAGCCAGCAGTGATTTTCATCGATGAGATCGATTCCCTCTTGTCCCAGCGCGGAGAGGGGGAGCATGAGTCATCCAGGAGAATAAAAACTGAATTTCTGGTGCAGTTAGATGGGGCAACAACCTCCTCTGAAGATCGTATCCTAGTGGTTGGAGCAACAAATCGACCCCAGGAAATTGATGAAGCTGCCCGAAGGAGACTGGTGAAGAGACTGTACATCCCTCTCCCAGAAGCCTCCGCCAGGAAGCAGATTGTCACCCGGCTGATGGCAAAGGAGCACTGCTCTCTAAATGAAGAGGAAATCAAACTCATAGTCCAGAAATCTGAAGGGTTTTCTGGGGCAGACATGACACAGCTGTGTCGGGAAGCTTCTCTGGGCCCTATCCGCAGTCTGCAGTCCGTGGACATTGCAACCATCATGCCGGAGCAGGTACGGCCCATCTCTTTCCTGGACTTTGAGAGTGCCCTGAGAACGGTGCGGCCCAGCGTGTCCCCCAAGGACCTGGAGCTCTATGAAACCTGGAACCAGACATTTGGCTGCGGCAGATGAGCATCACAGCTGTTTCACAGGAACCGTTTAGGGCCTCAGCAGTGCCACATATTAAACCTGTGGCAATTTAGTGGGTCTGCGCTTGGTTCTGTTTCTGTCCTGGAATTAAACCTCCTTATGTTATGCAGGCAGAGGTCCAGGCTCTGGCTGAGGCCTTGCCAGCTGAAAAGACCGTGAGGGACTGCTGGTCATGATACAAGAAATTGCTAAACAGCAGTGGCAATGAGAGGCTGACAGAATTCACAGATTGCTGGGAGAGATGGACAAATTTCACTGATGTTTAAGGGGAAGGTTATCAAACCTCACAAATAATTGAAAGGAATGTTGGGGAAATCTTGCAAAGTCCACCATGCTGTTATCAGTAAGGGATTCAAGTAATTGCAGAAATACCTATTTTGGATAGGGGTATGGCAAAACTGGGATGGATGAGGAAGAGTAAAGAGGTGCTTTGTTTGGGAGGAGACAGGAGCAGAGGGAAGAGACGGCAGAGGTGGATGTGGACTTGTATGGGAAAATGGAAGGGGGGACAAAAGAGGAAGGTCTCTTGAGCATTGCTCTTGTCTAACAGCCTTTTGACTCATCACTGCAAATTAATCCCAGCTTCTCATTAAAAACTTTTTGATGATTTTCTGCTTGACCTTGCTTTCTGTGCTGCATCAGCAAGCGTGGGTGTGTTTTATGGGGAGGTGTGGACACCTGCAGATGGAGAAGAGGCCATGGGTCACAGGGGCTTTAGGATCTGGGCCCAGCTGTTGGGTAGCCAGTGTGGACAACCAGGTGGTGTAGGGATCCAAAACTCCCTGCCAAACTAAAGGTTGGACACGCTGCCAAGGAAGAAAAACAGGATTTGGAAAGAGCCCCCCAGTGGCAGGATAAGTGGGCCCAGGGTCTGGGCATGGGTATTTGATAAACTTAAATCCCGTGTCAGTGCCTGAAGGCTCCGTGAGTGAGGTGTCCTTGTGAAGCTGGGGAGTGTGGGGGCTGTGTCACGGACTGGTGACCTCGGGTGCTGTGAGGCTGGGGCTGAGGGACAGGGTGGGCCTGTGGGTGGGTTTGTGGGAGTGCATTTGTGTGTGTGTGTGTGCTGGGATAGACACTGATCCCTCTCTGTCCTTGTCTGTGTGTGTGTGTGTGTGTGTGTGTGGTTTTGTATCCACTGGTTTGGATTAGGGACTCAGCCTTGCTCCTGGCTGGACCCCCAAGCAGAAACAGCAGCAGCTGCATCCATCAAGTTAAGATGGAAGATGCCTTACTCTGAGAGTGCTCGGCTGTAGTGGCCAGGAAGGAGAAATCCCATGTCCCAACACCTCCTGAGTTCCACTGCTCCTCAAAAAGTCCTCATGCATCAATGGTAAAATTCTGGCTAGCTTGTATTTGGCATTCATACCTAAGTCATGAAAGAATGCACAGCCCTTTATTCACATAGCCTGTCCTTGCCCACTGGCTGAGCACAGCTGCCCCTGAAAGGAAAATAAATGGAAATCTTTCCTTCAGATTCCTTTTTCAGTGTGGCAGAGCTGTCTGCTCTGCTGTCTGCTTCATTTTCAGTTTCTCTAAAGAACTTTTTCTCCTGTTAGGGAAAATGCAGAGCTTAAAAGCTGATCTTCCTTAGATTTCTCTGAAACTGGATGAATGTTGTTGAACTAGCATTTTTAAAGACATTTGGAAACTGCAGGGCCCAGGAGACTATAGTGAGCCTTGAATTCAGAATAATTTGGAAGGCTTAGAATTTCTTAGAGCTCATCCTGATTTAAACAAATGAGTCAGTTTTATTCATAGCTCAAAACAATATGCACTGTTTTTCATCAAGTCTGATATATATCAGAAATTATTTTGCAGAGATGTAAAAATCAGATATGGGAAATTATCTTCATTTTTGAAACAGTGAAAATAGAATAATTGAATTATTTTGTAAGAATAAATGTGTGATGTGGTCCAAGCCAATTGACTTTTGTGCCACTTGAGTAAAGATTGTGAGATTAAGTCTGTTCTTACAAGTTCAGTTTTGGAGAGCTATAAACATACTAGGTCAGATTTTTGGTCTCTCCAAACATTTATTTAAGTTCATTGTTCAGTCAAGTGAATGAAACAAGAGAGAATTTTAATTGTTTTGTCCAATTAGGGGTTGCTCAAGGGTTAACAAATGCCTTATATATGGTTAAATAATTGCCTTATTTGTGCTGGAAATTACTCTGGTGTGCTATGTGAGCATTCTGTGGTCATCTCTGTATCTGAATTTTCACGTTTTAATGGAGGTGCTCTACAAGGAGGGGCCAGTGAAAATCCACATGGTGACAGAGAATCAAGCTCTTCCTGAGGTGACAAGGACTGGGAGAAAGTTCTGTGCCTCTGTATTTGTCTCCTGCAAAGTGGAAGTTATCACACATATAAAAGGTAGAATCAGACAAGGCTATTCTTCATCCTACTTTTTAGGTTATTCATTTATTCATTACAAGAATTACATGAGCAGGTACTTTTTTTTTTTTTAAGGAAACACAAAGAAATAGTGAAAGGGAGAATTAGGTAAAATTCATTGTGTTTTAGTAATGATGCAGGTGACACAACCATCTCTTCCGCCATGTAGCATTCTTTGGGCTTTGCTGCAGAGCTCAGAGCCAGCAGGACTTGCAGTGTCAGCCCAAGATGAGTTTCATAACCCTCTGTAACAGTGCCACCACACAGCGATTCGACTGCCAGGAACATAATTTCACAAAATACAGAAAATTGCATAGGAATAGGGCATGATTGTAATTTAGGGGAAATGGTGCAGATAAATCCACTTTAATGGATCTGTTTAGTGTATGCAGAAACCTATGTACTTCATTATTTATTCTTTTTGGCTGGCTGATCTTTGGAAGAAGAAATGCAGGACTCCCTGGTTTTGTGGTTCAGCAATGTTGGGTGCACAATCTCTCAGTTTCTTTTAAAGGTAAATAATTGCAGTCCTGGAAAAGTCAGGTCTTATTAATAAACAAGGCAATTCAGACTCTCAGTGCACCTTGGATTTGAGTTAGCTAAATTGTCTCAGAGCTGTATGAAGTCCCCCGGGGGATTTTCATTTATGGAAAACTGCCAACACATGTAGGGGAAAAAGCTGATGAGGCAGAAATGATCGTCACCTGCTAATGGCGAGTGGATGGAAACCAGACTGACCTCTTAAGAGCATCACTAAGATTGTCCTTTTGAAATAAGGCAATTTCCTTCTAACAGAAATTATGGAAATGGTCACAAGGCAGCATGACACTGGAAAACCAACCCACCAAACAAAACAGCGTGGGCTGTCCCCTGGGCTGCAGTGCATCTGCTCCGTGGGTCTGCTGGAACCAGCTGCACCCTGCCCCACGGAGGCCACCCCTGCAGCCCCCTCCTACTGACACCTTCACACCTGGCTTTGTAAAACGGAAGCACCCGAGCACCAAGAGTTAAATAATGGCCAGCCTGCTAATGCATTTTTCTTATTGCTCTGAAAGACTGTCTGGAACAACTGTGTGCTCACAGGGGGGAAAAAAAAACAAACCCGGCTTTTTTCTTTTCAGAAGTAGATCACGAAATTCTGGGCAGTGGCTTGTGAAAATTCGTACCCAATTCTTTAATCTTATTACATTTTAACCCATAGTACAGAACTAAAAACCTGTAAGAATTTAATTGCCTAGGCTTCTGCTTTTAAATTTAGAGTGTTTTTTTATGATTTTTGATTACTGGTGTTACTAAAACTGTCTCTTTATAACTTTTTTGCGTACAGCCAGAGGCAAATGTGTCTCTGCCAGCTGGGGCAGTTTCACCTGAACCTGTTGTGCAGGATCATTGTGATTAATAAATGTCCTCAGTCCCAAATATTCCTCAGTGGTGGTGAAGACCTACAAGTCTGTTTTTTCCTTTCCCAAATGAGTAATTTTATTTTGTGACACTTGCAACTAGTGACTGCTTCTCCTTGCTGGTGTGATGTAACCAGTGAGTTTTCTTACAAGAGTTGTTATGAAATGGCTCGTGCTCACATACTTTAATTCAATATTCTGAAGAAGGAGAACTTATTTGACCTGTGTATTTTTTTTTTTTTACCAAGTATGGAAAGAAAAAAGGAGTAAATATTGACATTGGGATCTTGAATTCACTTGATATATTGTATTTTTTGCATATCAATCATTTGCACTACAGAATGGATATAGATCTGTTGTTGTGAAAGATATAGCCATTTACATAATATTATAGAAACTCATGGTTTTTATTAAGTGATGGAGAATTGTTTTCTAGAGAGGGCATGAAGTATCGAAGCTGATGTCTGAAAGCTATTCTGGTGCCAGCTTCTCTTAATAAAAAGAGAAAATTCATACGGAATCAACAGAGAAAATGGAGAAGTACTGTGGGTGGGGAGATTGATTACATGTACAGACTCAAATTAACATACTTTTAGGCTGTTTTGTCATTGATGATATATTTTTCTAAACCTGTTGATGCCTTAATGTTATGTAAAAACATATATTTATTTGTGATGGCACGAAACAGGAAAAGAAAACTCTTTCAAGAAGGTCACAGAACCTCTGGGCTGACATAGCTACAACTGGGGAGAACGAAGAAGCTTGCAGTGACGATTCTGTGATCAGTTCATTACTTTCTGAACATTGTGATTTTTTTCAGCGATTTTAATGCTAAACTGAAAAGGTTCCACCCTGCTTAATGCGGTGCCTTACTGTCATATGACAGTCTGAGAGCTGACTGAAAAAAATTAAATGTGATAATTAAAACATTGTGATATCAGAAGTCATTCCAAAACCAGAAGTTTTGCATCAAAGAAACAGACGATCAAGTTTTCAGAAACTTCTGCTGTCATCTGCTGAAAATACACACTAACGTTCTGTCTGTAAATGTCTCAGAAGGGACAAGGCTGAGCACGCTGGGGACTGCACCATTGTGGTTTCATTCATGAAAACTGTTTTTCATGCACTTTCAAAAATAGTTGTGATGCTGCAATCGCCCAGATAGTCATGGTAGTATAACTCACGCCTGTAGTCACCCCAGAGGAGGGGGAATTCATGCCAGAGGTTGTTAGCTTTTGTCTGTAGAACAATCCCATTTAAAAAAAAATAAAAATCCATGTTTTAAGAGTCTCTATTGCCCCTAGATGAGAAGAACAGTGATGCTGCCTTATTTATATCACTAGGGAGGAATGAATGTCGTTATTGTCTGTGGGTGAATCCCAGTATCCTGGACACAGATGCCCGCGGATGCAGGTGGCAGCGGCACTGCTGCTCCTCATCTTCCACGGCCTGGGGATGTCTCACACAGCGCTGTCAGCAGCACAAATTGTGCAACAGGATATGGGAGCCAGGTGAGCTCAAAAGCTTTAGCTCTGCCTCCATTTAGGATAAGCCTGAAAGATGCCTTGCTCAGTCTATGCTATATAAATCTTGGATGTTTAGTTATCCCCAGGCCTTCTGTCCATTTCCAGTAATAACAGTCTTTCCAGGGAGACACAGCTGAAGTGTTCGAGTCGCTCTTTTTTTGTAGCTTGCCAGCAGATGGAGTTCTTTCCTAAAGAAGTCTGTCCAGTTTCTTAAGGAAAGCCCAAGGCAAGTCAGTATTATTTCCTTGTTTTGTCACTTAAAATCATCCAGTGTCGCTGACTTGTTACTGGACTTCTATTAATTATTGTATTTATTGGGTTTTGTTGTTGTTGTTGTTGTTGTTGTTGTTGAGTGGACTTAGATTTTTAAGATTTTTTTTTTTTGACGGAGCTGCAAAAAACAGGCTGACACTTATAGAACTTCCTATTTAACAAAGCTTGGATTCTGAAAGATTAATTTTACTTCATGTCTCAGGTCAACTGGGGCTGGGAAAAGAGGTGAAAATCCTGCTACAGTGCATTTGTATTTAAACTGATCCTTGATCCTGTAAATTTTAATAACAGAATAAATGAGGAGATACAATCAGTCTCCCAGGCTGAAGATCCTGAAAATGCATTGACATGTAGATACACAACAGGTAACAGGAACTGAGTCCAATTAACTCAAAAGTCTCCATTCATTTGAGTTTTAGTTGATAGTAAATGTCATTTGCTGCTCTCTGGGAACTGTCTCAGGAGTAAAAACCATTGTGCTCCTGCAGCAGGGTCAAGCACCAGCAGACCCGCAGCCAGCGGCGCAGGAGCCTCTGCCGGTGCCTCTGGCAGGATTCCTCAGTGCTGGGTAAGGAGTTAACTTCTCGGGTGAGCCCTCTGCCAGGCTTCCACTGAGCTGTCCGGGCAGCGTGCCCAGAGTGCCCGGCGGTGTGGAGTTTTTGTGCCTGGAGAAACCACTTGACTGATTTCTCCGGAGAAATAATTCTCCGGAGGCGCTGAAGGCTTCAGCCCCCTGAGCACGTTTCAAGGGAAAATCGCCGATGCCACCCGCGATCACCGATCAAGGACATTAAAACCCCGTATATGTTCAGACGGCTAATATTGCTCTATCTCCTTGAGTCCTGCAGTTTCTCACTTCCCTGCTTTGTGGGTCAGATGCTCCGAAGCCAATTTACATCGATTCCTGGCACTGTTTTTACAGGAAGCAAGGGGGAACAGCATCAAGTCTCACTTTCTGCCAACAACAGGAAGCGCACGCTCTGTGTCAGGCAGCTTGTGTCAGCCATCCCCTTTGTTGAGCCAACAAATTTCTGGACTACAGATTTGGTTTTCCACACAGCACCGCTCAGCAAATCCGTGGAAAGGCAACGTCACGGAGTGGCAGCCTGGATGGTCGGGGGAAAGCCCAGTGCTGCTGCAATTCGTTTTTGCGAAGGGAGCGTTTCTATAAAGTGCAGTCGCCTGAGGGAAGGGAAAGGAAATGGTGATAACATCTCTTTCTCTTGTTCTGTCCCTAGTTCTGAACGTGCTGCTGCTGAGCTCTCGCTGAGGGTGACGGCTGCAGGAGTCTCCTGGTGGCCTCTGGGGTAATGCCATGCCACACAGCTGTCCTGCCCAGAGAGGCAAGGGGAAGAGATGCACTCTTGGATCCTGTGCTTAAGTTTTCTGCCTAAAGCAGGCCAAGGTACTCTGTGGGCTCCAGAAATTTGTTGTGTAGTTTTCTGAGATGATCATAGATCAGTCCAAAATCCTATTTCTTTTCTTTCTCCTGATACAAATTAAAGTTGAAACTGATATGAGACTACCAAAAAAACCCAGAAATCCCTTCTCTGTAATACCCGTCTTTGGGGTAGCTCTTTCCAGGCTCACTTTTTGTGTGCTGACTTCATTATTTATATCATTATTTTTCCTTATCACTGCTGCAAAACTTTTTAGAAAGCTCACTGCAGAAGTTTCTTACACCTACCTTTATTTGTCCCAGTGTTTTCCTTGTGCAGAGGCAGGCTTAGCTTAAAGAAGCCAAGAAGTGCGATTTCCTGAAGAAATTAGTTTTCGTATTTTAACGCAAACACCCCCCCTCCCCCAAGTATTGTCTTTTATCTTGTGTAAATTTATTTTCACCCTTCTGCTGCCACCAAACCTTCTGCCATTTGTTTCTTCTAGGCATTTCCTTTCTGACTTCGTGCTAGCAAACTTGTCGGAGTGTCCTGTGGGGCTGAGTGGCTCCAGCCTTTCCCTCTTTCCCCTGCCTTGAAGGCTTTAACTTGCTTAGCACTAATGCAGGCCTGGGCTTGAGAAGAAATACAGTCCTGGTACAATATCCATGACATAAAATTATGGAAGTAGCAAGAGACTTTGTAGCAAAAGCACACAGCAGAGTAAGATGTGGAAATGATGGGGTTTGAGTAGAATATTTCCCTGATTGCAAAGGAAATTAGGCAAGCACTTTATATAGGAGAAGCAGAACCAAAAGGAAAGCTCTTTGCTTTCCCCCTCGGCACATACTGTTTCTCCAGAGAAGCTGTGGTGATCCTGCAAAGTTAGACAAGGAGGGTGTAACAAGTTCTTCCCTATTTTCTGGAAATCCCACCCTCTTTCCACAGCTTATCTGAAGTTTCTATTTTGTGCGTTCCTATTTGTGCAAAGGTTGGGCAAGCCTCATCTTTTCAGTTGCAAAGGAGCCTCTAACTAAAGCCCTCATAGGCTGATTTTTTAAAATATATTTAATTTTTTTTTTTAAATTTTTTGGGTTTTTTTAGTTTCTTCCCTGACATTGTTGGGAGGGCAAATGGGGTAATTTTTTGTTGTGCTTTTGAAGGCTTAGAAAAGCATCCCAACTTGTTAAATCAGTTGGTCACCATCAAAGAGATATTTGAGCAGAACATCACGTATCCGTAGAAAAACTGAGAGAGAGCCCTCAGGGCTGTACACCAGACAGAGAGCCCCTGTCCCAACATTGTTTTCCTTTTTTATCTGTGCATCATTTAATGACATTTGCAAGGCAAAAGCTGTCTAACTTCAACAACTAGTCCTGGCACAGATTATGTGTTTTGGTATGTTTGGTCAAAATACTCTGCAAATTTAGGAAACTTAAGATGTTTTCATTAACAGAGAAGTGGAAAGAAACCTGGCAGCTCTTGATTAAAAAGATAAAAAATTATTGAATATTTTGAGTTAGACGAGTAGTATTTACACATATAGTACATGTGCACAAACACACACATACTTTGATGTGCTCTAAAGCCTAACTTAGTCCTGTGGCCTTTTTTCAGTTAGCTGTTAGTGCACGGGTGTGCAAGTGGTGTTTCCTGAATTTACTGTCCACCAAGGAGGAAGCGCAATCTGTGGCTGGAGAATAAACAAGTATTAGAAGACCTGGCTCCCAATCTTGATTTTGTCAAAAAACTATTTGCATAAGCAGTTCAGGAAGCCTTTTTTTTGCTTCAATTTCCCTTGCAGAGAAGGGAAGTATGTAGTTGTTTCACACTAGTGCTGCTGTTTACAACCTTTCAAAAAAGGGTTTCTTGAATCTTGGAAACGAAAGATATCTTGAATTTTGGAAACTATAGAATAAATTTAAAGATAACAGGAAGAAATCTTGTCACTTTTTGGTCCAAAGTAATTTCCACTTGTTGTAATCTTACGCACACAGACACACACTCATCCTGAAGTCAACAGAACTACTACCAATACCTGCTGTATTGGAAACAAAACCGGATATTCTCCACAACTCTGTGTCTCCAGAGAATGGGATAGTAAAAAAGATTTTTTTTTTTTTAAATTAATGACAGCATCAAAGGAATTATTGAGGAGGACTTACACCACACAATTGTCTGCTTTCTATGGTATTGAAGACAAAAAGGAAGTGTAAATGTATAATGGGAATACCTGTATTGGCTGCCTGGATTTGGCAGGGGTGGAGGGTCAGGAGTTGTTATTAAGATCCAAATAGAAGAATAGTTTTAGTTCAGAAATTGATTTCAGGTTTAAGGACAATCAAGAGTAGAGGACAACTCTCCCATAGTGTAGCAGGAACTATAATAGGCATGCAGCCATTAAGAAAAGTGGAATTTTTCCCCCTGAAATGCACTGGGTTTGGCTTTTCTTAATTCCGTGGTAATAACCCTTATGGTAGAGAGTGATTTCTTCACTGCTGAACTTGATATGTTAATTTTTCCACCCAATCTTCTACTACCCTTCATTTCCCTTCTGGTCTGCCTATCACTTCTGGTACATTTGCTCCTACCTTAAATGACCAATGGTTAAGCTATCAAGAAGTAGTTAATGAAACTCAGGCAGATGCCTGTAGTCTCCTTCTCCTGGCCTGAGCTTTGGAATTCTGTTGAAAATGCTTAATTTTAGATGACTTGTTCTATTAACACATGCATTTCACTCTTTTCCTAAAACTACTTGAGATTTTCTTCCCCTGCTCTTTCTGCTGATCAGGATCCCACCTTTGTTTAAAGGTCAGTTAAACATGATGGAGTTGTGACTCAAGGGAGAAGCAGCTGCAGGATCTGTTGGTGCTGGATGTTCCTCAGGAGCCTGAGTATTCTCACTTACTCAGCTTTACTCTGCAGAAAAAAATTCTCTTGTCAGGTACTATTATAGTATCATAATATAATTACAGTTTACCTTATAAGACTGGTTGGTGTCACAGCCTCGATTACAGAGAGGTGGCAAGACAGATGTTTCCAAAGCAGAAGTAACCATTGTAATTTGTACCAATACTTAATGAGTCCAAAAACCCCCTATGTACATGTGAGTGCTCAGCACAATTCCCATGTGCATTTGCTAGACTATGCAAATAAAACATTATCTGTATTATTAGCCAGGAACTAAGTGACTGGATGCAAAGCAAAAATAAAGAGTTTGTGAATGTTTCAGAGCTGGACTTGGGGAGGTAAATCGCTTTGTGCTGTGCTAAAAAAAAAAAAGTGAAATTCATGTAACAGGGCTTTGGTTACTGCCCACAAATATGTTTTTGGCAAGTATTTATACCCTCTTCTTTTTCTGCAACACAATGTTAAGTAAGTCTATATTCTCTCGCATAGCTACACTGAGGAATCTCTGTAAGATGATAAAGGTATATTTTTGTATACTGCAACTATCAGTGAAATAAACCTGCAGTGTTTGAATCCAGATTTGAACAACCAATGTTAAGAGTTCTGTGGATCTCTCTTCTGATTCATATAACATATTAAGGCTGTAGTTTCTTTAATCCTTGTCAATGACACAGGGACACTATAAAGTGAAATCTGTAGTCAAATTGACATTAGTATCTACTTTGAAGCAAAATAGGGAGGAATAGAAAGAGAATACCCCTTCTTCTACTTGTAGTATGCATCCTATCTATGTTTTAAATTGCCCACTCAATATTCAGGTCATTTTCCCAGATATTTTGGTGAAGTGCACGCAGGGCTGGCAGGTGCGAATGTCTCTGACATGGTGAGGCTTTGCAGCCAGAGGCTGCAAAGGACGGGATAGGCTCCTATCCCTGTTCCCCCAGGCAGATGATCTCTCCCCAGGAAGGGATGCCAGGCTCCTCTGAGGCCCTTGGCTCTGTTCTTAGTGGTAAGGAGATTACCGGGGATGTTAGCCCGGGCTTGTGGCATTCGTGTACCCAGACTCTATGAGTGTTGGTGCATGCAAATGGACGAGATGGGCTCAAGGTCAGTCCTGCTGCTTAATGAAAAGTTTCTGGACTTCAGATTCAAAAATCAGAGCATGCTGAAATTGGTCACTAAAATGTCAACTGACTGAACAGAGATCGTGGTTTTAGCCCTGAAAGACCTGAGGACTCCCACCAGAGGTTTCCCTTGGGAAAAGATGAGAGCAACCCCAGGCAAGCAGTTGGGTCACATTTAGATTTAATCTGGTTGAACCTTGAGTGGGAAACAAGAAGTGAAAACTGTCAACTGTGCCCAGATCCATTCAGATCACTTCTAGGGACAGTTCTGATACCAAATTATCCTTGTTATGCAAAGTTCCTCACCAACCGGCTGGTTCCCAGTTATGCATGGGGAGAAGCGGTGGCCACATCTGCTTCCCGTTTTGCCGTTTCGGAGACGAGCCATCTGTTTGGCCTCATCCCGAACAGCCTGCTTGGGGCTGATTAACTTCCTCACCCCCACCAGCCCCTGGCTCACTGTCTGCTGCAAGGTGTAGATTTTTTTTTCTACTTTTTTTTTTTTTCTTTTATTCTTCTCTAACTGCTCATAAACCAGAACCTTCACTTCTCTCCCAAAGGACAGGAAGGCGTTGGTTTGTGTGATTTGCAGCCGCCACCAGCGGCAGGAACAACAGCAGCTGCCCTCTATCATTCACATGTTTCATACGTGTGGTCAGGACAGATAAAACCAGGAATTGTTCCATGTCCTGGGATGGCTTTAAAGCAGAGAGACCTTTCTCTATATGAAAAGAAAAAAAAAGTTATAATAAATGCAGCAGAAATCTCGCTGCAGTTAACAGGGATCTGTTCATTTGGCAAGAGTGGGGTTTCAGTCATACTTGTGCAGCTTTTTCTTTTGTTTAAATGTGATTAACTCCTGCTGTCTGAAACCTGGCTTTGGATTTCTCTCCTCCATCTATCCCATTTTCAGCAAAACTTTGCAAAATTTGTCATTCCTGTTTTCTGCATGCCCATCTACTGGCCATTACAGAGGATTTCAGAAATGCTGTCATGTCTGCTGCTGCCAGTGATTTCAGTTCAGCAGCCCTGAAAAGCCAAAGTCTGTGTGGCCAAAATAAAGAAGTATCAAAATTTAGAAACTGGGATAAAGGATGTCCTGTTAAGATTAAGACTTCTATTGCCTTCCACAGGCCAGATCTGAGGAATTTTTGTCTTTCATGATGCATTTTGACCAGAAGTTGTTCTCAGGTACAATTTTCCTTTGAGACCACGAGCTTCCTGTGTTTCATGCTGCTGGACACAGCCTGGCTGGCCCATAGCATGGAAGGGTGCCATGGAGATCTGACCCACAAGACAGGCATGAACATTTAGTTCAGAAATCAAGTACTTCCATTTTCCAGTTGCCACATTTTCAGTTTTCAAATTGTTGGTGCTGCTGCTGAAACATGGAGCTTTCAGTGAAAGCTTTTCCTTTGCTTTTGGCCATCTCACAAGCTGATAAAAGCAGTGCAATATCCTCAGTGTATTGGCAAAGCCAGGAGCATTTTCTAACTCCTTTTCCCCAAGTAAGATATTGAGTGATTCTCACACGCACATGGACACACACACAAACACATTATCAGAAAGCCAGGAAATGGTTACATTATCAGATCCACGTGCTCCAGGTCTGGCTCTGAGTTCTCATTTTGCTGCCTTTAAAATACTCACGTCTTTTAGCGTATTTCTTGATTTCAAAGACATGGTTGAGCACAGGTTAATGCTGTTTTGGTATTTTGATGCCCATGAAGGGATTGGGAAGCTGGTCTGGGCACTCGAGGTTGAAAATATTCATCTCTGGTAGCTGTAGGTTTTGTCTGTGTAACAATTTGTGTCTTGGCACCTGCCACAGTTTCTGATGTAATTTAATCAAGCTATTGGAGTAGGAAAAAATATAAATGTGTTGATTTGAAGGAAGTCTTTGAAATGTAATAGGCGAGAAACCCAGAACAGATTTTTAGATACACAAACTTTCATTTAAATCTGTGGATGTCTCTAGCTCAAAGATTTAATAACACTGATTGAGAGTATTACATTTGGTCTAATTTTGTGTTTATTACTATTATTATTAAACAGATCATATTTGTTTTGGAGAAAAGTCACCAGCTGAAACAGAATTCTGTAATTTGTTTCATTTACTAAGAACCAGCTATGATGGGGAACAAAGACATTAGAATGTTAGTTCCTTCTTATATTATATTATGTAGTCACAATTTATGATGAAACTATACCACAAAAATTTAAGGAACTTAAGGAAAATTTAGATTTTGGGAACCTGCAAAAGAATTAATTGCAATGCCATTATGGTTTGTTTTGGGCTAGTTTTTCTCTTTTTTTTCAATTTCATTTTGTTCATAATAATACAATTTAACAAATGGAAATATTTCTGAAACTTTATTAATGGTGCCTTTTCTGAGCAAAACATTGATGCTTGTTTGCATTAAATATGTGATGTGAAATTTACTGTGCTGGAATCCAAAGGAAACAGGGACACCCACTGCGAAATCACCTTTGTTATGGCAAATAGTAGAAATAATTTCTCTGTGTTTTATTTTGAATTACCATGTCTCTACATGCAGAAGTAATTGTGTTCTGTAATGACTCCATCTGGCTGGTGGGAGGGAAGGGTGCGAGGCGAGGGCTGGAGGGGAAGCACTTTGAAAAGTCGTCTGCTCCCAGGACCTGGGCAATTGGGATGGGCAGGGACACGCTGGATGGCCAGTTCAGGACCTGATCTTCAGGAGCTGGATGAGCAAGGCTGCCTCACGTGGGGGCAAGGGAGGGTGGTGACACAGCCTGGCTTTTTTTGGCCACGGAGACTGGATTGCGATGCCAGCACAGATGGACTCACCATGGTGCAGGGAGAGTATGGATGACTCCCCCCGGCGTGGGGACAGCACGGATGGACTCCGAATGGGGCGCTGTCTACCTGCACCTCACCTTACTCTGTGTCCCCTCCCACACAGGCACCATCCACAGGCACAGAGCCTCCAGCTGTGCCCAACACCTCCTTCACCCACCAGGAGAGTAACAAAAATATTCTGGGGCTTGGGGTTTTTATCTTGTTCTCTCATCTCAAAAGATACATTTCAGTTTGCAGACATAATTTAATAACATTTCCAATTTTTATGAAATTGCCTTTTTTTTAAATACAATATTCTCAAAGAAAATGAAGTTACAATATAAAACCACAGGAAAAAGAAAAGGTGTAAATACAACTTCTTCTATTAGAAAATGCAGTGCCTGGGGAAGAAATAGGAAGCAATTATTTTTTACTTTTTTAAAACAGATTTAAACTTCAAACCACTCACATATTTACTCCTTTTAAAGGTTAACTAAGCTGTATCAGGGTATTGCACCATAGCAAAAAAAAAAAGAGAAAAAAAGAAGATTACACTAAACTTTTATGAGGGCACAGTTTGTTTCAATGTACACAGACACAACATCCTATTTTCATGCCATCTTTGCATGTGTTCATAAATAAAATTACTGAACCACTTGTTTCTAAACAAATTAAAGATGATTTTGTGCAAAAGAGAAAAACACTGGAAAAAAGCAAAACTATAAAAGCCCTTTAGTGAACAGAAAATGCCATTTGCTCCGCCTCTAGACTATACCCTGATATACTGTGTCTTAATATACTTACTTATACTACTGTACTGTTTATTATACAACATCAACATATTCTGTTATAGTATAAATAAGAAAACTCCAGAGCCAAGAAACAAACCCACTGTCAGTCACAGTGCGTCATCATGTCATACAAGCCATTTTTGATATATATACACATACAAATGTGTATAAAATATTAATGATACACAAAGCTGCAGAGAGGGCATGTGCATGTTGACAAGAGAAGAGACACAGGGGCTCAGACACATGCATGTGTGCACAGAGATGTGGTAAAGGTAGAAAACCTACCCAGGAATCAGAAATCACCTTTCAAAGTTGTGTCTGAGGCACTCTTGAACTCTGCTGGAGCTGTGCTTGTTTATATGGTTCAAGAACGTGGCTTTACTTATGTTGGTATTTGGTAAAAGCAAAGGAAAAAAAAAACCACCTGAGTGAGCCGCTGTCCCCCTCCCCTGTATAGCTGTGGGCATCTTAAAATGAAGGGTGGAAAAACTTATGGCGTATATAGTGACCTAAGCCTAAGAAGAACAGGAAGGAGGTCTAAGAGCAATAAAAGCAGAACGTTTTAGCTAATGTCTGATCTCACACAGGACATTGCAGCAGGGCTCAGGAATTACTTTGTCCCCTCTTGTTTGGCATCAATCAAAATTGGAGAGGATAAGAACAGCTGAATGTATCCCTACCAGTTATGAAAAATGAACCCATTCCAACTGTACTTAAAGAAAGGTAAAAATTAAAGGAAACTCATCCATGTAAGTTACCCCCTGGAAAGTTCTCTTCAGATCATTCCTATAAAAAACATTTGGTTACTCCTTGTTGCCAGGTAGAGTCTGTCTTGAAGCTGAATGTGTACTAGGCATTGATGACAAGACCATGGCTGGGGCATGAAAGTGGCCAGGAATTCCTTGTGCCCACTTCTCATGCAGCCTCTTGGGTTGGAAGGTAACAAGCAATAGTCTCAGCTAAGTTATAACGCGGGAGTAGAGGGCATCAGTAAAGTCCCTTAAGGCAACCAAGTTCTAACGCGGGAATAGAGGTGATCACCTTTTGGTCTGCAGTTCAGGCTGCTCATTTTCGGGGAATAACATGTACTAGTAATGTGCTTTTCCTGCTGTGGATGTCTGCAGTGGTCTGTGGGCGTTCCTACACAGCATTCACCTCTGGTGACAAAGCCACTGTATTGTCAGGCTCTCCTGCACGTTCAGTGTAAAACCACTGCTGTGTCCACGTGTCCAGTGAAGCAAGCTCCTCACAGCTGGCATGAACAGCCAGGCTTGAGGTTCTATAAGCACACATTTGTGATTCATTTTTTCATCAGTGTCCTTCCTCAGCTTCAGTGTTGTTGCTCCTGACCTACACCTGCAAAAGTGAAAGCAGAAGGAACTCGGCATGCCTGTAATAGTGTGTGTGTATATAGGAAATGTTTATCAAACATAGCTGCAAATGTAGCATCAGGCCACACTGGTCCAAGTACAAGCAGTTCATGGTCCCATCGAATCTGTTTTATAGTAAATACATGTGCTTGCATGCACTTGTGAATGAAAAATGTGTAAATGTAGGACAAGACTGCTAGTCTTGTTGAGTATTTGTGTTTACTGCAAAATATCCATTCCTTATGCAGAGTGGAAGTATTTATACATTAAGTTAATAAGATGGGTTATTTTTATAAATGTTGCCCAGGAAATATTGCAGCACCAGTGACAGATTTTTATGCAGCTGCAAAAATTTTATTTTTGCCCAGTCTTAAAGCATGAGGGTGCTCAGGGAGAGAAATGAAATATTTGGAAGAGGAAGCTAAGTAGAAGCTTTAAAAAAGAGGGTTTTAATCAGATGTGTTTGGAGTTAAAAATCTATTTGTCATAGAAGTTTTGATTCTAACTGAAGCCACAGTACCTGCAGCAGAACCCACCATGCAGAAAGATTTTGGTGGGCTTTCCTACATTGAAAAATGCTGCAGCCTCTGGTCTCCATTCTGCAAAAACCAACATTTTTTCTATCTTAAGATTAGTTCTACAGAAGTAAAAGTAATTCGAAGTACCTAGTGAAATGACTGTTTGGATAGAAAGTATAGGCCCACCTTTGTGGGCCTTGGTCCCTCATGAAATGGCAAATGCCCGGAAAAAAGAAGACGGCTGCAAATTTTGACTGGCTAGTTTAGTTCATCTCATCTCAGTGCTTTAAAAATAATCAAGTGCAACACTTAGGAGTAGAGCCACAAAATTTACAAGAGGACATCTTCTGTGCAAGCAAAATGGGATTTTTTTTTATATCTAAGAGAGGGACATTTGAATATTTTCCAGACAGTTTAAGAAGATGAAGAATGTGTTTAAGGAGACTCCCCACACATATACCTATCAACTTTCTCAACTGTACGTCATACTTTTCTAAATAACTAAACTTTAAAGAGAAAGAAAAATTAAATACATTGTAACTTTTATATGCAGAGAAAGGAGGGGCTGCTTAACAAAAAGTGGGGGTTTATTGGATAGGAAGAAAAAATATTTATTCAAAGAAGAGCCAACAATACCCCTTTTCTATACATTAAATGCAACTCATACTTCACAGAGTATATTACAAGGGTGTTTCTTCTATCTTTTGCATTCCTGCTCACCTACCTAGTGACACAAACAAGGCATGTTTTGATGTCAACACCAGTTAGCACCCTTGCAGGTGAAAATGTTCTACTTCTTACCACCAAAGCAACTCTGAACCTTCTGGCTGGGGGGAGTCTTATCCCACCCCCAGCTGTCCATGAAGTCATCCGAGATGGGTCCTTCCACCCTTAGTTAAGTTCAATCTTCTCAAAAGAGTCAAATAATACCAGAAATCAAAAAAAAAAATACACATCTGGTAGAAGAGCCCTAGGCTCAGGGTGTTAAGAGAGAAAGCCTGGCCACTGCTGCCTGCTGTGTCCTCGTCGTGTGGAGCATCCTGCGCGTGGTTCAGAGTTCTGGCAAGAGGGGCTTGCAAGAAGCATCAGTTCGGGGAAGGGCTTTCAGCTATGTGACTACAAAAGCTCCTACTTACACTACTAAAGGTTTTTGGTGATCAAATTATTTTCAGTAAAAACGCATTTTAGAAAACTGAGTTGCAATGCATGCTACCAAAATGAAATCCCTGTTCTTGTGGGAGAACATTGCTGAACTTCTGATTCTCTTGTGACTTGTACTGTCCAGCTGACTTTTGCTTTGTTGCTATCATGGCTTGTGCAGCTCCAGTAACACAGCTGTTGATGCTTGATCTGTGCCGGTGTTTTTAACCCATGTGGAAACGGTGCTCTCCTCGAGTTATGTGGGAAGAGAATTCGTACCTGTCCTGGCTGTGGTAGCCACACATGTTGCATTCGAAAGGATCACGGAACCCATGGCAGCCCATATGGATCGTATACATCACATGATCCAAGAAAAGGACTCGACAATGTTCACACTTGTAAACCCTCACTTGCTCCCCATTGCTGCTGATCACTTTGAAAGCATCCTGGGAATTGTCAGTACCGGCTCTCAAGACATCATATTGCCTGTTTTCTTCTTTTATAGAGATGCCATTTCTTGCGTGAGCGCCTATGTGGTTTGTCAGGTAGATCAAACCACTGCGCTCCTCATTATTGCTCTCTGTATCTGTTGAGTCTTGACAGCTGTTGCTGGGAGAGACATCTCGTTCAGAGGAGACTGACTTGGTTTTGGAAAGCAGCAACAAGTTTTCCACTGCGCTGTCCTGAGGGAGGCTGGAGCGAATCTGACTGTCCCCGAGAGGTTTGTGGAGCTGATACATGGGGCTGATGACAGGCACCACCTCAGAGCCACCTGGCGGTGTCTGGACGAGGGGACGCAGGGACTCTGCCCCCAGGTAGCTGATGGCGTTGTTGATGGCCTGGTCGATCACGTGCGTCTGCATGAGTTCATTCTCCTTCTCGTAGTTGATGCTGGCATCGTATGGAAGATCAGGCAAACATTTGTCTCCTGCAGTGAAAAACAGTGAGGAGTTAGAGGGCTGATTTCTACGTGATTAAGGAAATTAACATTATGGATTAATGAAACAGGGAAGAAGAGAGTTGATCAAATCCACCGCTGAAATCCACCTAATGAATTCATAGTTCTCTACTACAGCTGCTCAGAAAAGTGGTGGGTTGGCGGTCTTTTTTAGCATGCAAAATAATTTGAGGGCTTTAGAAAAGCAAGTGGATGAAAGAAATTCTGGAAATAATTATTCAGGGATTCATGGGAGCTACAGACCTAGTGCTTTGCCATGCCTTTCTCCATTCTCACTGGTGTCCCTCATCTGCCTCCTATAGTGAGCAGAGGCATTGCCTTTGTGGCTGGTGAAGCTGGTGCGCCCACACAGCCACAGTGAGCTTGGTCTGATGCTTCAGCACATAAAGCACATTATCAATATTTTTACCTAAAGTATGACATTCTTAGACTGGAAATTGTATGGTTTAGTTTCAGACCTTCAGTTTTTTAGAAATAACCCATATCAGCAATCTGGTCATACAGATGTAATTTTGGAGAAAAATCAATAAAAACTTCGTTTTTCGCATAGCCACCATCCCCACACACCTACCATAAGCCATGTTAGACACATTACCAGAAGCTACTCATGTTCCTAAATATTTTGTGTCAAAAAGTTGTTGTGTACAGGAGTAACCAAGAATCATGGAAAAAAATTAAGTGCATTTGTCATCCCTACAAGGTAGAAATCCCTATCTGAAGCAAGATTACTTGTGACTCGTAACTTTGATTCTGATGGTATGCCAAAAGTAATGGAGTAAACCTTTTTTTTTTTTTTTAAATCAGACTGCACTAAGGTATATTTAGCTGGATACTCCATTATTGAACGTTGAGTTTCACTACAACTTCCCACAAATTACTGGACAGAAAGCAAAACATAGAAGGCAAAAGTTAGGAGTGGAAAAAACTATTTAAATGCACAGATGCTTATTTTATGAACTTGGGCAGTCTTCTCTAACAGTATTAACCATCAAAGTTATTACTAGGCCCTTAATAAATTCATGCAGATGTAAAGAGGTAAAACATTTTCACAGGTTCCTAAGTTCTACCAGTAACATATTGTTGATAGTCTGGATGGATTTTCTAGCTCTTCAGATCTTGGGAAACACTAAAAGCCACAAACATCTCTGTGAAGTGCTGTTATCATTTCCTGATCAACATGAAATTTACTGGTAGGTCTTGGAAAGTCCTAATTTGTCAAAAGAAATGCTAACAGAAGCATGGAAATCTTACCAGAAGACCTGCACATTAATTTATCAACATTTTCCCACTCAGTTTCTACTCAGCTTGACCATTCCAAGTCAGTGAAGAGACCAAAAACCTTCTAGCACAACACTTTTGCAATGATGGGGACTAAAGCGTAGGAAGTACTGTGGTCTGTATTTCCCACAAGATATGGTTTCATACCAGTTCCATGCTCTGCAAGCAGAGAAAGAAAACCCTGAACATTGCATAAGTTCCTATAGGGCACGTAGGATACAGACACTTTCTAGCTGCTATGCTACACAAGCTTCCAGTTCCTCTTGTTTTCTTTCCCAATCATTCTGCCAATTTGGGCTGCATTCTTTTTTACTCCTGATTTATCCTTTATAATGCTATACTTTTCAGGCAGAGTTGCCTAAGATTCAAATTAGGCATTGTAAAAGACCCTTGAATTAAATAATACAGAAAAACCCTCCTAACATAAATGTATACACTTTATTCAAGGAGGAAAAAATGAAGCCAAATTCATTCATATTCCATGGGCACTGCACCCAACTGGGACTGGTCTTCATTATAAACAAAATTCTGGACATCCAGAAAGCATAATTTTAATATCTGTTTCTTGGGTAGTACTTGCTTTATGTAGCATACCTGGTTGGTAGTTGTGCTGAGAGGATCAAGTGTTCACAAAAAACATAAAAGTTTCCAAGCAAAGTGTTTGAAACAGACACAAAGTTAGGGTAGGCAGGTACCATTTCTTTATCTGGGCAATGCAGTAATACTTGCACTCATTAAAAATAATAGCTCATTTCTGTGGTTATTAGAGCATAAGTAAATTAAACTGCTAATGGTTTGATGCACTTCAAGGTTTGCACTGCTCAGGACTCTTCTGCAGGTACTTAAACAGTAAAAAATGCACTCAGTGCATATGGGCACCTTTTCTCTTAGTATTTTTTAATCCCTCTCTTGGCTGCCTATTCTTTTGAACATTATAACCATATGCCAACCTTTCATGCAGTTCTCACTCTCTGGTTTGGATGGCCCAGTTCTTTTGGGTTTGGGAACTATTCCTGTTTGGAATACAGAGAGTATTTCACAGGTAACTGGCTGAGTTTGTTGAACAATCTCATTTTTGAAAGATAATTAATTTAGTCTTGAGAAAGACTAGTGAAGCAGAAGACACTCCCTCCCTTATGTTAAGGATGCCATTTGCTCCTTCTCACTGGAATTCAGCACAGGTATTGGAATGACCCATAATCTACAGGAGCAATAAACTTGTTTTAGTACCCAAAAGCTCCCCTCACCAGACAGCCCAACCTTGTGTTACTCAGGAACTTTTCTATTGTATGAAGCAGCACATGAGGATTGGAAAGAAAAGGATTTGGGAGCATTTTCTCGTTAGAAAAGTTTTTCTTTTTGAAGGTTATCAAATTTCCATAAATATCTCCTGTCAGTAGGTTGTCTTCCTACACTGCACCCTGAAAAACTGACAGGAAACTCTGCCCTCCTAAAACTCATAGTTAAACTGGCTGTCTTTACTGTTTCTCAGGGTGAACAGAAAAAAAGAAAACGAAATAGCCAGTCCACACCCAAGAATACATTGCAGATAGTATACTTGCTAGTAGTACCTTTTAGATTTTAGCACTTCTGGTCTTCCTGGAACTTTCATAGAATTAGTATCTTGCCTAATGCAAATAGTTACTTGAGCATCTAAACTAGTCTGGCTGGCCTTACATATATGTTATAGTTGATGTATTTTTGGTATCTATCTCTACTACAACTTTTGCCGTTTTATAAGCATAAGCATTCCTTATCTTTGATTATCCCCTTGAATTGTTGTCTTTGGACTTGAAAAAAGCCTCAGAATTTAATTTAAAACATTTTGTTGCACCTCCTGACATAGCTGAAACTCCCCAGTCCTTGTCTAGTAAATACTAATTTTCCTTTCACCCCGTGCCCTTGTTGAAGAAAGTACATTTGCATTTTCTGTCTCATAAACTGGTCTTTTTTTTGTCTTGACTTTTGACTGAAGACCTTCTTCATGTGCATTTTGTTTCAGAGACTTTAATCTGATTGTTTCCTATAGAATATTATTTTTTAAATGTACAGAGAATTAAAAAAAGAACCTAACTAAATATGAGTACATGTTGTCTTCTGATCTCCCATGTTTTTATTTCTTGAAGACTAACCTTACATAGCTGACAAAATGTTGTCTGTGGATCTCACAAAACTGGTATAATTCCTACCTAGCACAGGCCTACTAAACAGAACAATACATGTAGCCTTCATTTTTATAAGCTTAATGTCAAACTTTTCATTGTTAAGACAAGAAATGCTACATGCAAATAGGCATGAAGTTTTTGCATCATTCATAGAATGTACTCAAAGGTCCTTTCATTTAGGTACTGTTTTCAGACACATCAATTTGGGTGATAAACAGATTTTATCAAAGGGTGAAGAATGGTCTACGTTCAACTATTCACAAACGCTTTCAGAAACAATATGCCCAGATCTGAATGTCATTCAAGAATACAATAAAATAACTCTGAAAGTGTGGTCAAATGCTATCCCAACAGGAAACTTCTATCCCAACCTTCAGGTTCTTAAGGCAACTTCAAGAACCTGTTCAGATTTTGTAATGATCTGGTCTGTAAGCTTTCAAAAAGGCAGGAAAAATCTTAAAATTGATCTCCAAATGTGAAAAATTAAACATGCAGAAATTTATGCTGGAGAAGTTTAGGGTTTTTTTTCCCCCTACACATCTCCGTGTCTGCTTCTCTAGAGATACATATTGTTAATTTAGCAAAACAAGTAAAATCATAATGTAAAAGTAAAATGCTAAAAAGTGATTTTTTAGGGGGCTTTTTTATTTTAGGAGACAGCAAACGTTTAACTCTTACCAACAAATTTCTGAGGCATAGAGCTCTTACGTTTGGCGACGTTACTTGCTAGTCTATCCAGCACGAGGGCTCTTTCTGACCCTATCTTGCACAGGTCTTCAGCCATTTCACTCTGGTTACTTTCGTCTTTTATGACTGAAATCAAATGACATCAGAAGGGTTAGGCAGGTTCCATTTTAATGGAACTGTTGTCCTAGGTTATTGTTTGTCACTCAATGTCTTTTAGCTCCCAAGCAACTGGACGAAGGACCTCAGCATATGAGACACAGGACAGTTCTGACTCTTAGTAACAAATTCCCTCACACTGATTAATCTATGTACATGCTGATGTTTTCCTCATTTAGGACACAAAAATGAGATAGCAACTGCAAGGTTTATGCCTGTATGTCACATAATCACTCTACCCTTTTTCTACAGCCACCCTACATTTCTGTGAATAAATGAGGTCCTAACTTTATCCTGGACACAAAACAGCTCATCTTTCCACTCTCCCACTGAAAACCCCCACAATGTCCTTCTGCACCTCTCCCAGTGGAACCCCCTGTAGGATAATTGCTTCCTCAGCAGGAAAAATTGATAAACTTCTCAACTCCAGCAGTGGAAGATGTATTTGCAAGCTACACCAACCCTTGTCTCCAGCCCCTCTTATCCCGCATCAAATATTTCAATATTTCCTTGATGCTATTATAGACTTTAATGATTTTAATTGATAAAATCACACCTTCAGTGGAACACTGTATTCCAATACTCAAACCTGTTTCCCAACCTCCTGCTGCTGCTGGGACTCTGTAGAATTAGGAGCTTAACTGTGAGGCTCTAGGAAAAGGAGACTATTTCACTTTCAGTATATTTTACTTCAGTACTTTCCTGCAGAAACAAAAGGGATGTGTGAAAATGCACTGTCAGAACAATGACGGTGAAAAAGGTATGGAAAGGTATTTCTGACTTCCAGCATCTAAGAGGAAGGTGAATGCACTGAGATGACAGCACAGCTGTTTTGCTGGTGGGTTTTTTGGTTTTGGGATTTGGGTTTTGGGGTTTTTTTGTTTGTTTGTTTGTTTGTCAAGGGAGAAAAAGGGGTTAATTTTACTTTTATTTGCTACTACGCTATGGACATTTTTCCTGAACTTTTGTGTTGCTCTTGAAAGAAGACGCAAAAGACGATTTTTATACTTTGATTCTTTGAGCTGTTCAATTAAGTGTCCTCCTCTGCTACATTTTCCTTCTGTGCCTGCTGAGAATTTGTTTTCTCACTGAATTTACTGGTTCACAGGACCCATTACTCTGGTACCTGGGTGTTTCTCAAAAACTGAGAACACATTGTTGCGATCCATTGATGTTCTGACAATATACCACAGCCATAAAAGAATGATTGTGAAAATTTTGTTGTTCCTGAAATATATGAAATCGGGTCTGATGGATAACTGTGAGGAGTAGGTGAAGTGCCCTATTCAACAGCACCCTGCAACCGAACTGAGGAGTACACAAATGGCTCTTGAGTCCCTGCCACAGCACCACATACTGCAGTGACAGTGACAGTGACAATGAAAATTCCAGTGCCAATAACAGCTACATGGAGTTCCATGGAATTATGTTTCAGCCCCAAAAGACACTAAAGATTGTGACCAATGCAGGAAATGAGATTAATTTAATCATGAAGGTATGGAAGAGTAAAGGGTGTTTATGGTACACAGCCACCACTGAACAATCACACACCAGCATCTTGTGCTGATCAAGGCTTCCAGGTACCACCTCAGGAAGAGACTTACAGAGAATGTTTTAAAGCAGACATTTAACAGGGACACAAGAGACTGGATATTTAGTTAAATGTTGAAATTATCAAGAAATATCGTTTAGAATATAATAACATTCCTTTTCTAATCAGTTCAAGAGAGGGTGAGTCATGTATTCAACAAACTTCCAAACTTCTAAAACTGTTACTAAAAAAGAGGGCAAATTGAATCATGTACTCATCTCCAGCACTTGCGACAGAAACCCTCCGAAATTTGCTACCAAATTAATAACTATTTATCTATAATTTGGTGTCTGTGAACTGAAAAAAAAAATCATTTTATCATTTCAAACAAAAATTCTGAAGAATGAATTCTTCAGCGACTGAAGAACTGCAACTGACCCTTTAAAAACTTCATAAACTACTTCTCCTGCTCTTTTATTTAAGCCTGGTAAGACTTCAGCACATTTCTGCTTATCTCAAATGCAAAACTCCAGGTAATATCTCTAAGAGAAGAACTTCGTATGGACTGTGAGATTAGAGTCCTCTAAAATAAGAATTTTACCATTAAATTTGCCAGGTTCTAATTTTGTGTTTATTTCCTTCTCCTAAAGAGAGAAAAGTTAAAATGTCAGTACAATCTCTTGTTCCTCTTCTTACTTCCTTTCACTCTATCTTTCCCTTATTAAAGTTCTTTCTCAATTACATTTGTTAGATTTATAAGTTGATGAAAACCTTCTACAAGTTCAGGTTCTGTCTACTGACATTTTTTCGATGTATACTGGAAAAAGTATTTTAAAAATGCTGTAAAAAGCAATCTTCCTGTGGCAGAATGTCAAATCAGATGCTCTAGCAGATATTTTTCTACCAACTTTTTTTGAGGCTGCAGAAAAAATGGTCTTAAAAATGGCTCTAACAGATCCACATCACACCTTGAAACAGTTTAAGAACGGTGATGTTACAGCTACTTGCTTTTCTAGATATATCATAGAATACAGTAAAATTCGCTGTACATCCACTCATTCTCAACTGTTTTTTACAACATTTTCATAATGCAAAATACTAGGAAAAAGGCAGGAAAGTTTCATTTTTTGGAACTGTATAGAATTGATTTGTTAACTGAGGACTAAATTTCTTTAAGAGTGAAGTCTTTGGCTGAATATGAGGTTTAAACTCTTCAGTTAATTTATTTTTTTGCTAATTTGCAAAAGAAGTCCTATTATGTCAAATATGGAATATACAAGAATACAAGGGGCATATACAAGAAGAAATATATATAAATGCATATACATTAAGAAGAAGTGATTCTTCCAAAGCATTAATAATTTCCTCAAGTTTTTATCCCACTGAGTTATTAGATATTTAGTTGTAAGCTAGTGCAAGCTCTTCTGTAAGGATTTGATATAAACAAGGGGTAGTCTCCAAAATAGTTTCATTTCTTAATAAAGTTCATGATTGCTGACATCACTTTTATCTTACTAAGACTTTTGTAGTAGTTCAGCTACTCATTTGCACAGATTTTCAAATTCAGTGTGCAGGCATTTAAATCCATGTACCAGAAACTGAAGATTAAAATCTCAAACCAGAATATTTGCTTCTAAATCCTGTCACCTCTTTGAGAAATAAGTGTTGCTGCTTACTGCATATTATTGCATTGAGGTTTCCTATTCATATATTCTGCAGCCCCTCAATAAAATTAGAAGGGGTGCTGCTCTAACATGCTGTCTGCAGAAGAACCTCAGTTATATTCACTGCTATCATTATGTGCATATACTTTACATTATTTGATAGCATGTAAAAACGTATTCAGGTTCTGTACTGATATAAAATATTAAATGAAGCATCATTGCAAAGAGGGCAGAGAGAACTTTTCACTTTTGTCATTTGACAAACTAAGTAACATATACTGACATGATTGAAAAGGTATGCAGGAAATGGAACTTAATGGCTGGGTTTAACCTCCACCAGAGAAGCTGGATCTCCTCCATCTAAAAACTGCACGTGCAAGAAGACTTTGGCTACTTACTGTGATCGATCCCATACAGATCTTCTGGATCATTGTTAAAAAATACAATCCAAGCCCCAAGATCTGCTCGCTCTCTGTCTGGGCGTAGTTTTTTTTATATTCTCCAAGAAATGGACTTTATCATTACACTGGTCTCAACACAGGTCCTTATCTCCCCCCAGATTTCTTTTAAAGGGAAGCTTGGGAAGAAGGCTGTCAACAAATTATTAGGCATTCTGGACTGTCTCAAGTCCAACTGCCTAAATCAAGTATCTCTGGCTTTATGCCCTCTTGTCTGGCAGAGTGAGATCAAAGCCAGATAGTTCATCCTTGTTAGATGAGTTCGTCCCAGGAGTCAAGTAAGCCCTTCAAGCTGTGCCTGGAAAGGGGAGGAGATGTGCAGTGCAGAAGATTCTGCAGTCCTATCTAGAACACTGGAATTAAATCTTTATTAAAAATACATCCACTAGTGTATTGCAATATAGACCTCCAAGAGAAGGTGTAGCCATATCGTCTTGAGATGACAAACTGATGTTTTCCAGCCCTTGCAAGCGTTTTGCTACATGTTTGAATAGTACTTCAGCTTTTTATTGGAGCTAAACAAAGTGAAAAAAATCTAAATGTCTATCAAATAAAGAATAAATCCAGACACAGTATCATATATATGGAGGATGTGTGTGACTCTCCAAAGCAAAAGTTGCCACAAATGGTACTACTGATTCTTTTGCACTCCTTTCTCTGCATTTATGACAGGACAGCAGTACTCCCCAAATGGACACTTTTATTACCTGGATAGATGCTACTTGAGAGATTCATGGTTTGCAGGTAGTTATGGCAGCGCTCTTTATGTTCTTCCAAGGAGCTGCGCTGCTTGTAACTGCGTCCACAGTATCCACACTTATGGGGTTTGCCAACTGGAGAAAACACAATTCATTATGAGATTTAAATGAGGCATTCAGCAGCATATTAACAATGGTAAGGACGAGAGATAAAAAACCCACCCCAAAAATAAAGCCATGCTGTGGTGAAGGTAAGTTTTGTCAATTTAAAAATCTAAGTGAGAAGCAACTAATGGAAAACTGGTTGTATATCTTTACACCAACAGGCCAATTCTATGGGTGCAGCAAACTGATTTTAGATGATTCAGATCAGATAAAAACTGTGACATTAAATCTTTAAAAACAGCATCTACAGAGGTTAGAAACTGAGACACCTTCAAAGGTCTGGGAGCAGTTTCTTTAGTGTCCAGTCGCACAGAGACTGCCAGTGAATGAACTGGTGGTGTAGGTAGAGACTTGCTTGGCTGGAGGTCAGTTCTGGTGTAAATAGAACCAGCTCAACTCTTTTAAGACAATCTTAGATTTTGCGTGTTTTCTGTTTCTGGAAATTCAAGATAACTGACATGATAATTTTATTTTCTGTATTACACCAATATAGATCTAGCCAGTTCTAGCAAATTTTTACCAACGGTACTGTTCTGTGCACTTCTGGACTTGAATTTTCTGTCTTAACATGACAAGACTGCCATTTTATATGTGATTTCACAATTTTAGATAGTTACACTGTTTAATTTCTGAATTTTATTTAAAGATTCTTTGGTGAAAATCACATTCAGACATCCAACTTGTTTGATAATGTATTGGTGCCAATTTGCCAACTGCAGGAGCTAATCATTATCTATAGTTTAGGGATTGTCTCTAACTATGGAATCCTCAGAGTTTCCCAAGAGTGTCTAGGTGAGATTTCATATATATATATATACGTATATATACATATATATATACACACATGAAAAGCTATGTTTCAAATTGTGCAGCCATGGAAATCAATAATAAGGGAGAGGGGAGCAAAATACCATTTAAAATATGTGCCTTCCTCAATCAGGCTGGGAAAAAACAGGAGAAATGGTATCTATTTTGGAAACCTGGGACCAACTCTAAGGATCTTATTATTCAATATGTGTGCTAGAGAAGAATTTCCCTAATTTTTTGGAACACAAAAAAATCATTTTGAGAGCTCCCCTTCTGCCACCCAGAACCCAAAATCAACTTTCTCAAGTAACATTACCAGTGTCAATTCCAGCAATGTGTATTGGAGGTCTCCCATCCAAATAGCAATTTGCATTTGTAGCTTAGCTTGGGAAACTAGATGAGATGGCACTCTGCTTTTAAAAGCACTTTAAACGTGCTAAATTGGTTTTACTTCACAGAAGGTATGTGACTGTGGCTTCTGTCAAACAATGAGAGGTTCATGGTAATGGAAAAGTGCAGCTATTCAAAAATATTTATTCATATCTCCATATTACTGTTGAGACAGACACTGAAAAACTCCATCAGAGTCTTCTTTTGTGGAAGATTATCTTTTTTTCTCCCACCCTCTGCCTTCTGCCCCCTCTCTTTCAAACTACTTGTAATAACAACGTGTCACAAATAACTCCTGCTAGATGCTGTAGGCAGTGTTCACTGCTTAGGCTGAAGATGAATACAAGACTGTGTTTCAACTTTATATTATCTCTAACCCTAAAACATTCATCAACTTAAGTCATGTTCGTACTTCCATGAAATGGATTACTCACACAAGGCTTGTAAGATGAAACTCTAATACAGAAACTTTAAATCAGCCAAGAAGTATGGGAAAAACCTCTTCTCTTCTGGTGAGGGGTCATGAGTGTGACAGATGTTTAGTCATTTCTTTGCTGCTAACATGCTGTGGCCAGCTCACAGCTTGGTTAACCCCAGGATGGGGCTACTCAGCTCCTCAGGGTGACATGAGCTCTCAGGGTTGGTGGCCGCCCCCATCTCCTCAGCAGGTATGGTGATAAGCAGCCCTGGTTATTCCCAAACCTTCACTTACCTGAGTGAGTCCTCAGGTGTCCCGTGAGGGCATCCCTGCGGCGGCAGGCGTAGTTACACAGGTGACACTTGAAGGGCTTTTCACCTGAGTGCAGCTTTATGTGGCGCAGAAGGTTGCCCTTCTGGGTAAAGGAGGCTCCACACTGATTGCACTGGAAAGGGCGTTCTCCTATGGGAAGAAGGAGAAAATATGTGAGAACAAAAAAATCTTATGCAGTAACAAGAGAAAGATTTCAGGGAGAAAGTTGTTTCCTCACTGCTGCTCTGTGACTTCCACCGGCTGCAGGTTTGATATAACATGAGGCTTTCAGACTAAACCTGCCAGTTTCTTAATGCTTCACTGGCTGGGTCAATTTGATCTGAAAATCTAATTTTTTTTTTCTAAATCAGAATGGCACATCACAATGCAAATTCAAACTCATTTAAATAAAGTGACTGCAACATTTTGTGTTGAAGAGCCACTCTTCCTGATCAGCAGTTTTGGAATAAACCAATATCCAATTTTGCATGTTGTGGCATTTGGTGGGGTTTTTAATGTGGCTTTTTTCAAAGGGTCTTTAAAATATGCCACTGAAGCAGCAAAATAAAAAGGAAACTCATTAAAAATGCATTTCAGGATCACAAGTTCATTTCAGCGTTACATTCTTATATTTAAATGAAAGGCACTTCATTATAACAGTTATAATAACTTCTTTTCATTTACATTTTCCCTGTATTTTCCCTTTCAATTTCTTCTCCATTACCTGTCTGTCCCTAAGCAGCCAAATCAGGAAAGAGACAGAGAAAAGAGAGAAGGCTAGAGAGTAAAATCACAGAAGTTAAGACAGTGCAAAGGAAGCCCTGTACTGCCATGTCTAAGTCCCAACCCTTCCCTAGGTAAGGTGTGAACAGAGGAGCTGCACAAACAGGCTCTGAAGGCTTACTCTTTGGACAGATGTGGAAAAACTTTAAGAGACACAGCCTTGTTTTGTCTAAACTGGTGCCTGTTATCAAGGAAGTGAATTAAAGCCTTTGCAAAAATTAATATGGCTGTTGTTTGCTTTTTAGTGTTGTTTAAAATCAATTATTTTTTTAATTAGTTTGGAGTTTTTTGGTTTTTCTTTTTTTTTTTTTCTTAATTTAAGATGGATGAGGCCTTTTCTGAAATCAGTGGGAAATAAAATATGTTTCCAGTGGTACCAGATAGGAATAAAAGAATAATTATACATAAGAGCATTCTATCAACAAGAACTGCTTCTGCATGCCTTTTTCTATACAGCCCTCAACTAAATCAAACTAGCCTTTAAAACATATTTGCTGAATTTTGTTTCTCTTAGGCATCAGTTCAATCTGTTGTAGCCATTATAATGCATCAACATTAGAAACAGCCCAAAGATTACTTGTTCTTAGTTTTGATTTTTTTTGTGTAACAATAACATTGTATTTAAGATTTCAGTGCTGAAGTTAAAGTACTAAAAGAAAAGAAAAATTAAGCCATTTCTTCCTTCTCTCTCACTTAAACCTCACGTATCATTTTGGACTGCACACCTACGATGACATTTTATGTCCATACATGTGCATATATGTGCAGCATGATCATTTTTGACTTCTGGGTAATGCAGCAGAACAGCTGAAGATCAATTACACAGCAGCACTGTCCCAACCCAAAAATGTGAAAAACTCTGCCATCAGGGCTGACAGCTTTAGCATTCAGCAAGCAGCAAAATGAATCCCCTTTATGACAAGACATTTTCATTGGTCAGTTTCAAGCAGTGCAGCACAGTGCCTGTCAAGCCAAATGAGCTCACTTTGCCTGTAAGTAGCTCTGTTCATCTAAACTATACCCACATTTGCGTACCACATGGCATGCAAAAATGCCAACATAAGCCTTACAGGACTTTGCAGTGTACTTCATAAGCCATGCATGGTATGGTCAGGGAGAAAAAAAAAGCAGGTTAAGTGTCTCTCTACTTTACTTAATCTTTGGGGCAGTTACTCAGTGCAGAAAGTGTTTTCCAGAAATGGACTGAAACAGTAAATGGAAGAATTCATCTCGGCAAGGGGGAACACATTCAGAAGAAATAGTTAATTCTTATGAAGCAGCTTTTCTAGCATTCATTTCTGTTATTTTTACTCAGAGGACTGTAAGAAGACAAATCAAGAATCTTTAAAGTACTCCAGGAATGAAATATAAAGCAAAGTAAGAATGCAATGTATCTCTAGCCTAAAGCTCTGCAATTACGGGGTGGAGTCTTGCACTAGGTGGAAAAGACAGATGAAGCACTTCAAATGAGACTGCTGTACACCAAATACTTGTACAGAACATAGAGTGGGATCAGATGTAAGGAAGCCTGAACTCATATTGCTATAGAAGGGAAACAAAATTGTCACCAAAAGACTCTGAAGCTATGTGTAGCTTGGCTGGCCCTTAGATGTCCATGCTGCAACTACTGGGGTAAGAAATGCCTCCTTTATGAGCCCATCAAAACTCCCAGACCTGCCAAGATGCTGACAGGCACTGATGGAAGGTTACTGGGTGTGGTGATACCTCCAAAAATGAGGATGGAACAGGATGGAAAGAAAAAATACATAATTACTCTTTTTCTAAACAGTCTGAAGAGTGTGTCATTTTCTCCAGGTCTGAACAGTACATACATATCCAGGGCATGTATCCATGACCAAAACAAAACCCAGGAACAAAAATTGCAATGGGACCCAGAATTCAATCAACCATTATCACCAGTGCAGTGGTCTGCAAGCCTAAGTAGGAGCTAGGGCCCTGGACCACTTATTCAGTGAAAAATACTTATAATCTTAATCTTAATTAAAATATTAATTAATCTTAATTAAAATATTTCTCATTTCTTAAACAAGGTCACCTAATACTCAGAGACTTGCAGAGCTCTCTTTCTAAATAAACTCGAGACGTTCAGAACCAAGTAACAGGATGTGAGTGAACTGGTGACTTAGTATACATATAAGGAGGCACTATATACACCTATGCACACACATACACTGATATTCATGTATATGCAGATATATGCACAGTGAGCAAGAGAAGCCTGAATGTACCCTGAGGTTTCAGCATCAGGGAGCAGGAGTTTCTTTCTCCTTTCAAGATCTCCTTTTCCTTAAACACCAAACAAGACAGTGGCAAGTTGGAGAAAATCAATGTGCTGAAAGGGAAGGAGAATGAGAAGGGTTGGGCATCTGTGAGCTGGGATTTGCTCTGCAGCTGTAGGCAAGTGGTAGTGCTAGGAAGCAGTCAGTGCTGTACAGCTGCCTGCAGACAGGAGAGGGCAGAAATATCAGGTGCTGCTCTGCATATCTGCACTTGGCAGGTGTATTCATTAAAAGCAATTATGTCTTTTATCAGGTCAGGCAGTCATTTTATTTTGGCACTTTAGTGTGCTAAAGTTTTGTTCACTTATCAAATATTTATTTAAGAAAACCTCACTGCATATGCAGGTTTTACATGAATTAGCAGCAAAGTAATTCATTTGTGAGGCTTATTCCTTCACCAGGCATGTATTGAAATGGGCTTCGGCATAGTCAGTTAAATGTCTGTAATAGTATATCCCATTTCGACTTTAATTTTCACAGCGCAGCTGAAAGGAAAAGCAGTCACCACTGTTTCCCCATGACATCCCTTTAATTTAAACTACCAGCTCTGAACTTCCACTCCTTTGCCAGCCCCTGAAAAACCACCTGAGCTCATTCAAAAAGGCTGCTCAGGGGAGGAGCTGAGGATGTGAGGCAGGAGGGAAAGCAAAGGGCAAAGGCATTCTTTCCATGGAAGGACTCAGGGACAAAACTTCACACCCTTTAGTTTTACTGAGTGTAGAAGAATGGGATCATCCTGAGCAAAGTGCCTCTTGTGCGATGCTTCCAGTGCAGGCTTCAACTACATTCCTTTGTTAAAAAGATAATCTGGTTGGCAAGGGAAGAACTCTGCAAAAGGTGGAGGAATCTTCAAGGGACAATCCTTGTTTGGTAGCACCCCAAACACCCTTGACAGGCAAACATGTCCTCTGCCAGGCAAGAAGTTCCAGGAGCTGAAGGTCTGTGCTAGGGAAATGACCTGGCACCCAGTTAGGTGGCCCCTGAGAGTATTGTCACAGGGACCAGGAAGGAGTGCACAAGAAACAAAGGCAGCTGTGCCCACCATCTCCCTAAAGTCAGCTGTGTCCTCACACAGGCCATTCAGCACTGGTGCAAACACTTCCATGGACCCTTAGGGACCTGAAACAGCTCCTCTGATCCAGCAACAGCAGGGGTTTTTTTTTTAAAAAAAACGAGCAGTCTGCTTAAACAAGTGCAAAGACTTCTACCTCTAAGTGCATTTCAAGCTGCAACATATTGTTTCAACCACTACAGCATCCTCTACAGCCCATGGGTCTGTTTAATAGGCCTCATGTACAAGTCATTTTACCTGTTCATTTTACTAATTTTTAAAGCATCATATTGAAAAAAAAAGAAGAGAAGGGAAGAGAAGAGAGAGGAGAGGAGAGGAGAGGAGAGGAAACAATGAATGGGCACTTTGTTATATCTAGGAAGTAGGCTACAGCCTCTCTTCTGAGTACTTGTCGTGGCTTTTCCAATAAATATCTGCTCTTCCCTGACAGAGGGACTTATCACATAGAATTGAAGAGTGTTTTGAAGCAGGCAATGTAACAGCATTGCTTCTGAATGTGGCTAACCCATGTTACGCTAACAGATGCCATGCCTCTGCGGCTTGAACAGACACAGTTACTGCGAGAAACGGGAATACTGCGGGCAATGGAACACACTACGGGGCTTTTCATGGATCCTCTCCATTAACTCTGACAGCATTTTCTTAATCTCACTACTTAGTAATTCTGGGAAAGTTATTTAAGAAAGACTGTGAGGATATGGAAGAAGAAAGCATCTATGTGTTTACTGGCACAACTATTTCAGCCAAATGTAAGACAGATCATTCTTACTTTAAAAATATTTTAAAATTCCCTCTCATTGGAATATTCATGTAAAAATGCCAAATCCTCAATTTATTTCATAGCAACTTCTGTGAAACCACAGTATAGTCCAATTCTTCTCTTTTAGCTATGAATGACATTTAAGTTTAGATTGGAAGCCTCAATTTTAGACATCTTTTATCAGGCAAGGTGAGACTCACTTTTTACTTTTTCATTTGTTTCAGCCTCTTCATTTTGGGTCTTCTTTGAGACTAATCAGAATTAAAAAATTGAGGCAAGAATATTCACAGCACTGTATAATAAAAAGCCATCCATATGGAACACAAAATTTTTACATGTCTCTTTTAGTGTCCCAGTGAAAACACTTTAGTGCACATTTGACCCGTGACAATACTTGTTTTTACTTCATGAAACATTGGACATGAAATGTAAGTATTTTTTTACTAAGTCTGTCAATACAGTTCTCTTAATATGTATTTCTCCAATCACTTTCATAATCACTGATCCACAATGAGCTTTGCTGTTTTGTTAGAAACATTACAGTGAGGTTAATTTCAGAGTTAGCTACAAATGGGTTTTTCTTCAGCAGTTCTTAGAAATTTCTCAGAAATTTCTTAGAAATTAAACAAGACTGTTTTTCTTTTAAATTTGATTTTTCAAAAGTTTTTTTTTTTTTTTTTGTTTCAAACCAAACAAACAGCACAATTCGAGCCCAATAGATGCACTTCCATGAAGAAGTCTCAATTCCAGTGCAGGCCAAAAGGATGTACCAAAATAACTGAGTTCCAAAGGCCCACGAATGCATTACCTTACAAGAGGCAACATGTGCACAATACAGAAAATAAGTCTTAGTTACTAATATGTGGCCAGTTCTTGTCAACTGCAGGAAAAACTATGGCAGGCCTTACCAGTGTGGCTTCGTTTGTGAACCATGAGCACATTGGGACCGATGCAAATTATCCCACAGATATCACATTTTAGCTTTCCGTTAGGAAGTCGAATGCCTCCAACTCCTGACAAAGCCTTGCTGCCTGGGCCATTGTGTGAGCCATTCATTTTCTCTCCTGCGGCATCAAGCATTCGTAAATCCTCTGCACATTCTTCCCCATTCATTTCACAGGCACGCCCATTCTCTTCATCACTCTGAGTCTCTATTTTAATATTACCGGCTGAAAGAAACAATACAGGATGCCACTCAGTTTGGTTACAGAACAAATAATGTGGCAAAGAAACAATCACATGAAAGGAGTTAAATTCTAAACAGCAGGTACAGTATCACTAAATAGTAAATGCTATGACCTCAACTGTAATTCTGTGGGCAATGTGATGAGTTTGTAAACATGGAGCAATGAACAGTGAATATCAGTAAAACAAATACAAGGCATCCAGGGAGCTGGGAACCCAAACAATATTGCAAGTCTTTTTCTAGGTCACTTTAAGATTTTTGCTTTCATTTATAGCTTTCATTCTGACAATCAGGCTACTTGAAATGAAAGTTAAAATTAATCCACTTCATAGGGATTTGTCCAAAACAATTGTGAAAGTAACTCAGCTCGATGGATAAAAATGATCAGATAATGCAACATTCTCCACGTGGCAGGAATATTCAAAAGGTTGTACTGAATCCAAATTTTTGGTTTGCAGTTCTATGAGGTAAGCAACAACAATGGGAGAGCAGAGTAAAAACATTGATATAGAAAGCAGGGTAGGGAAAGATGGAAGGAAGAATTTAAGGAAATTATAAGAGTGACAGTTGTGTTTCTAGGACAGCAGGATTAGGATTGCTGAGTAACAGGAGACAATAACTAGAGTCAGAGGCTTTGATTAAAAACCATTCAAATAAAAAAAAAAAAAGGTGTCTGGGAAAACTGTTATGACTTTATTGGATAAATCCTTTTTTGTTGTAATCCCATAGCTGACAATTGCTTGCAGGAAGAAGAAGAATTTAGGTGTAAATTTGCCATAGCCTCACAACATATGATACATAGAGGCTAGTAAATTTGGTCTGCTATAAACACAGCAGACTTTAACATGAAGGAAAAGGATCAAGATCCAGACAAGTTCATGCCAGTATTCATTCCTCTTCCCTCCACTGGATTGTATGTATTTATGTAGAAAAAAAGTCTTTGCTGTTATTTCCATCTTTTCTAATCTGGTCATTTTGGTGAATAAATACTTCTTCATTAGGCTGAAAAAGACCATTCCATTGCCCAAAGTCTTACTTTCCATACAGTAAAAACCCCTCTACCTTCATCCCACCCCACCCCAAAAAAGGAAAGAATTTACTTCACTGTGTAGCTAAGAATATGTGGGATCTGTTTCATCCAATAAAGTCTAGGTCTTATCCTTCTGTGGAACAACATTTTTATGGTAACCTTATTCAAAAGTGGTGGTGTAGCAATGTGATAACAATAAGCTACAGGCAATAATTACTTCAAGAGATTGAAAGACCTTGATAGTCCTTTGAAATGGAGGATTGACAAACTCTTCTCTTATACATCCTGCAACCGCACAGGTGTCCCAGAAAGACTGCATGGGTGTAAGTGACAAGAGTATCTGACTCAAAATCCTACTGGGAAACAGAAGCCTAAAGGTGTTCACATTTATGAATACTGCTTGACTGGACACCTCTTAAAAAGTCTACCAATCTAGGTATTTTAATGATTTTTCAAGTACTGCACTTTTAATAGAAATCATATGCAAAACAGAATAAGTGCATATCATAAATAGCAGTTTTCCTTTAAAATGTATGTTCTGAAAAAGGAAATAATTTAGTGATAGACACAAAAAATCAATGACCACACAATGACTTTGGTATGACTGGCTAAACAGAAGGGATTCTGCAAATTTAACGGGCTACAACCTCATACTGCTGCTTTCACCATGGCAAATGGAAGCAATAGAAGTGTTTGGCTTGACTATATGGCAAGATTTTCCACAATTTACATGTGTTTTTTCAGTTATAAGAATAATAAATATATATTTATATTAAACACTTATAGACTCATTGCCTGCCAGGGACTTGGAGAAGGTGGCTTTTGAAGCAGATTTTCTTTTAAGTTAAAACAAAATACATATGAACAAACCAAAAAGATCAGACTACTTAAGTGCATGCAGACAAACATACATTACTCAGAAATGAAATGACACAAACAAAAATCATAAAAGTAAAAACTAGATGGAAATGCTCTGTAGTGAACTGAGTTTCAGTATACTTACTGGAAAAAGATTTGGGAATTATTGCATGAAAGTCCCTATAGGCTTCCGCCCCGTATGCAGCTGCAATAAAGAAGGCAAACAGGATGCTGGTTTGTGGTACTGCTAGCAGTAAATGTAAAAGAAGATGGCACTATTGCTGTAAGATAAACACTTATGAGAAAGTCAAAACTATCATCACAGAAGCAACGTAAGCAGTTTAGGATGAAGGAGGAACAGAAGAAGGACAGCTGGCAGGGGAATCCTGACTTATCTCGAAGAATTCCCATTTGTGAAAATGCCCTTTTCTTCCAAAGCAGCCAACAAGTTTTATCATGTTATCTAGAAGCACACTGTACTCTTCGGTATTCCCCTTTCTTGAGCATTAATTCCCGCTGAAGTCAAGAGGAACTCTTGCTAAAATGTGTCGCAAAAGGGTCAATGCAGGCCCCTACAGTACAGCTTCCTCAGAATTTATTTTATGCCAATATGCTCTCTTTCTGTGACAGAGATCTCTTCCTTACACATCCTTGTTTCTAGTCTCTGCAGTTATTAAAGGTGAAATTGTGTTGTTTTCTTCTCATGCCTGCTGGTCTTATGCAATGGAAGAAGAGGGAGTTCAGGTTTACTTATATATATATTTATTATTGTATATATTGGTATATTTTTGGTTTGTATTTCTAAGGCTTGTTCTCACAATGTATTTACAAAAACCAGTTGTACAAATATATTATAGTCCACATATTATGAGTAGCCACATACAAATTTCCATGCCATTGGGCACACTGATACAGGAAATGCTGGAGTCCATTACTTGACATAAGCAATGACAGGGATATTGATCCAGTCAATGTTCATTAAAGCTCCCCACAGCTATGTCCTGGACTGCGGTAGCTATACTGCTCAATGAATGTCCCTGTGCAGACGAGGCTGAGTATCCAGGATGTGAATCCATTCAGCAGTGCAGCTCATGGCAGGAGCTCAGTTCACGTGCAGAGTTCACTTCGCCAGTGAGAGCTGATGGATACGGAGGGCACCTGACTCACCCTGGGTCCTCACAGAAATTTTATAGGTCTAATTAACAAAAAAATCTCTCCTGTTCAAACTTAGTACTTCTAGCAAATCTGTCTGCAATCTGTCTGCAACTAGTGAAAAGAGCCCCACTGATGCAGGAGACACAACAGGAGAGAGAAATCATTCCAGTAGAAATTCTAAGGACTTTTATTAAATCTGAATAGTAGGGAAGGCAGGGTATATTTTTTTCTTTTTTTTTTTGCCCTGTGGGGCCTTATGCTGGAAAATAAAAACCATCAGTGTTTTTTACTTTTGTGAGAGTGATTCTTGTCCCTCCCTTGTCATAGTGGAGAAACTGCTTATGGAGCAACATCGATGTGAAAAACACCTGTAAATTTTATTTTTCATGTGCACTGATTAAGAATATACTCAGACTTTGTACTGGTTTCTGAAACTGTTACCCAATACAGTTTTTGTAGAAATAATTTCTGTGCACATCCACAGCTATCTACACACATGTGCAGACATTAATAAGCTTTAAAATAACTCATGGCAATAATTTCTCATTGGGTCTTCTAACACCATTAAGAAATTATTCATTTATAAATTTACTTCAGTTTGGTAGGAGGTGACCTTAAAAGGCTCTGTATTTTATTCCCTTTGTACACACTATCACAATTCAGGGGTGTTTAATACAAATCCTTTTTTCTATGGAAGGGGTGTGGAGTTCTTTTGATGTTACTGAACTGACAGATTTCTCCCCCTCCTTTTTTACCCATCCAGAGTGTGGAAAAATTACCCAAAAGCAGGCCACTGGCTGGGTCCTGTGCGCTCTCTTATGTTTCCTGGGAATCCCACTTGGGATTTTCTGAAGAGCATTTTAAGTTAATGTTAAAACAGCTGTTCAGTATTTGGTGGCTAAAGGTGATTCACACAAGTCTTAGGAAAAAAATAAATTGATATGTCAAAGGGGAGAGAGGTGATGATATAATTTATCACTGAAGAGCAGCATTGCTGGCTCTGCATCAGACTTGGGTCAGGGCAGTCAGGAAAGCAGGATGGTATGAGAGCAGACAGTGTCATGCTTCCCTGGAAAGAGCTGAGCAACATGGAGATGGAAGGGAGGTGTTTTGCAATGAGTGAAAGAGTTGATAGTAAGAGGAAAGGAGAAACCAAACAGACCTCCTGGGAAACTGGACGTAGAGGGTGGCTTTCGAAGGACAGAGAAATAGGCAGCTGGAAAAAAGATGCATGCGAACTATTAGTAATTTGTTCTCAACCCAATTTACCTTTTCTTTTAGCTATAGGACTCCCATCCAGCTGTAAAATCCTTTCAGTTTCGTGACACTTTGGCAATGGCATAAGTTTAAGTACCTGGGCCGTAATTCCATTTGGAAGGAGGCATTCACCTCTCAAGCCATGTTGTTCTCTAGTGGGATTTTTAAAGAAGTAAAAATCACAAGACCTGGCTATCTAAGGTATTTAAAGAGCAACAGAGAAAGACAAATCACACTGAAGCTTTGGAGGCATTTAAACAATAGAGTTCCCTTACTCCCTTTGATTTTTAATGGGATTTGACCTTTTATCCCATTAAGTACTAAACTCTATCTTGTGGCATATACTTGCCTTTAAGAACTTATTCCTTAGACTTTCTTTGAAAATAACCCTGATATTTTGGTTTTGAGTCAGGCAATGTCTTGTTTTTACTTTGTAGCCAAGAGCAGAGAAAGACCTCTCTTCAAGTTGCTCCAAATAGCTTGGGTGTATGTTATTTTTTATTCTCATGGCTCTTGTTATTCCAAGACAAATCAGAAGTATTTTGTTGATACTAGTTGATGCTTAAATGGTAGCTTTAAAATCCAAGAAGTCTCATAAAGACACTATAACTATTCAACCAGCAGTCATACCTGACTGGTTTGAACAGCACCATATCACTCTAATGGTGAAAATAAAAAAAAAAAACAACACCAAAAAACACCATCCTTTCTAACAAATGACAGAAAATGTTGCAAAAAAGGCAGAATAAGATGAAGAAGCCCCACTTATCAGGTCAAAATAAATCACCTCCGCATGCCAACATGTGCCAATAAATGCACACAGAATCTCTTCTTGTTTACATAGGTACTCAGAAAACAGAATATTCTCAGCAATCCCACCTGTTATTTCTATACAAGAAATAACAACTATTCTGTTTTGTAACACCATATGAAGATTTTAGCACTCGGCTTTATGCAATGAAATCCTACCCCCATTCCTTTTTACATCATGGTCACTTAACTGTGGTGTCAGCTCTGTTTTCATTCCACAAGAGGACTGCGGGTAGAGGATGTCATTCTTAGGAAAGAAAGTTGTTTTTCCACAGAATATTTAAGGAGACATTATTCACCAGCCAGACTTGACAACAAACAACGAAGACCAATTATTTAATTTAAATTATGTTTCAATTAATAGTATCTTTCCCCTACAAGCATTGAAGCAACAAGAATTGTGTGGGTGTGAAAAACGACAACAAAAGGTCTGAGCAGAGGAACCATAATGCATTGCCTTGAGCTCTTCTTCACTATAATCCGGATGACATAACAGAACACAGATGGGACTGATCAAACTAACTGGTTATTTAGCTACAGAAAAAGCAGATGCATCCAAGTGCTCTTAAAAACCACTTTTCTGCTCCCTCCTCTCTACATATAGCAATGCATTGGCCGGTTAATCAAGTGCTTGTGATGTCTCTCTGTGTAAAATGCTGAAAGTTAGAGGGCATTTTCAACGGGAAACAAAGAAAAACAGAAGGAAGAGTAGTAGCCGGAACTGCTGGGACACACCTGAAGGTAGAGAGGCTGGTGCTGACGGATAAGGAGGTCCTCCCTGCAGCGTCCATGCTGCTTCCTTTGACTCCAAGTGCCAATCAGCCCTTGGCAGCCAATTTCTTCCCCACTCTAATTCTGGCTTTCAATCAAATGGATGTTATTCCAGAAACACAGGCATCCACAGATAAGCTATCTCCCATGGGACAACTGGTGTGAGGAGCTCCACCCATGTCATCACCCATGACTGCTGCTTTTCCCTGCTGCTGTCTGGGGAGGGTGCCCAGCCTGTGTGCCAGCGCCAGTGCCTGTCAGCCACACACAGCCTGTTCTCAGCAGAAAGGAGCAGGGAACTGTGCTTCACTGCATTGCAAAGCACATCAACATGTTTTTCAAGGGGATTTTCTAGTGAAATCAAACAAGTGAACAAAACAAAATACGTCCTCTCTACATACAAAAAGTGGCCTTTGCTCCATTATGCATTCTCCCAGTAGCCTCCTGTTAGTTATCTACAGGAATGTTCTACAGGACCAGTAAAGAGGCATTGGTTAAAGACAGATTCAAATAATGCCCTCAAATATACACTTGAAGATACATGCCTTTTATATACCTTTCTAAATTTGTTACAGTAGGAAATGATCTGTAACCAAACCTAAGGGCTGGTCTGGTTCGTATTTCTTGTCTTTGTTGTGACACTTCCTGGTACATTTTGTACTGGATTCAAGTTGTTTTTCCAAAGGACGGTTAACTACCTGGCTGATTGGTGCTCATCATCGGAACTAGAAGTAAAACTAAATTTTAAAGGCAAGAGAAAGAGCACTGTCAGGAAACGCCATACTAAACCTGTTTCTCAAGTTCTACATGTATGTCTAATCCATGTTTCCTATACTGGAAAAGCTCGCATCTTTTACTCGCCGCGTGATGAAGAAGCTAAGGGAACTGCTGCAGGTTTGCTGGTAACAGACTTTATTGATACTTCTTTGCCTTGAGAAGTAAGAACAGCACTTTTCATCCTCAACTTTTTTTGTCTCTTCTGCTTTCACCATATTTTTAAATATGGGTATTAAAGGATGAGGGAGTAGTAAAAGGGCCCTTAGCAGGAAATTTTTAAAAATCAAAGTAACCTTAAACAACAACGCACAATAGTGAGGTAAAAACACTACCATACTTGAAAACATTCTCAGCTCACACAGGTGTGTCTGTGAATACACATATGCTGAGACTGGAACCTCTGAAGCTGCATCCTTGAAAAAGACTACAGACACAATCATTGTGGCCTATGCTCTTCCCACACAGCAAGAGTTATTCAAGAAAAGCAAAGCCTCAGATATATGATATCCTAACATTTATAAGGCATGTCCCTTCTCTAATCCTTCCACAAAGCATTCTTTGGTGAAAGTCATGGGTGTTAACCAACCCTCAACTAATGCAACAAAATTCTAGCTAAAGGCAGTCTCACGTGGCAGCTGTGAGAACATGAAGGGAGCATGTACCTGCAAAGATTAGTGTTTTGGAGAAGAGGGATGACTATATTAACAGGCAGACCAGAAGTTCCACAAAGGTGGAAGAGACAGCCAGGCTCTTCCATGAAGCCATGCTGTCAATGGGTGAAAGTTGTCCTTATCTGGGAGTTACTGTGGGCGTCCCTCAACAAGGCAAAGGGCTTAAAAAGTGCAGAAACACACTCTTAAGTTAAAACCGGACAAGGTGATCAGTTACATATAAATAATGTGAACTGTAGTTAGAGGATAAGTTTTAAGTTTGCTTGACCAAGAGAAAAGCCTATGAAATCTGAATACACACAGAGGGTATTGGTCAGGTACCAGACGAAGGCAACAGTCACTGCCCTGAAGAACAAAATTACCACCTGGGAGCCATGAGGTGCCCCTGCTTCTGCGATTCAGGGAAAGGCAGGAAGATGAACTATTTTGTATATTGCTTCAGAAAACCTAAATTTGCCTTGCCCTGAATGCAAAGTTAGGCTTTCTTTGCAGATCCCCCCCTTTTCATGTACTAGCTCAGTGAGTTGATTGCACATCCTTATTTTTGTGCCTGGAGTGGCACAGAGCTACCCTGGTTCAGGGTCAGGCCCTTGCAAGTCCATGCACGTTAATAAGTCCATGGATATTAACAATATGTTGTGCCTTCGCTATCAGTGAACAGACACAGGGACTTTTCCAGGGACCATTCAGCTACCATGATGACGCCTTGAGCAACATTTTACGCAAATGTACATAGTTCCCCATAGCTGTCAAAGGGTCAGTAGATCTAAATTTAGACAAAGCAGCTGTGTTTAGGTTTGGGGAGGTTCCTCTGAGTGTTGTGCCAAAGCTGTGCACTGTCAATGTCCTCTTTTGAGAAGAGGTCAGAAGATGAAATGGAGAGGAACCCAGCCATTTCAGCACTTGGGAGGGAATACACTATGAAAATTTTATTATCTTCCCTACTCTAAAAACAAATTGCTGAGCAGAGTCTTCTGTGCCCTTCCTCATCTGACATAGGGAAAAAAAAACAACCAAGGTATATTGAAAGTTTATTTTAGACTAAAGCAAATAAAATACAGTCATCACTTTATGAGTGATAAAGTAGATGTTCTTCTCTCTGAGGACTGTGCAAAGAAGTTGATGATGAGTTATGAAGTCTGCTTCAGGTCTCTTTACCCTGAGTGCTCAGTTATTTTTCCAGATGCTATTGAAGATTCTTCTTTTTGAGTTTTAGAAATATTATGAGAAAGTTTTGCAATCTAAACTGCTGTTTGCTCGATTGGAGTGTACTCAACATTCTAGAAAAAGGAAGTCCTAATCTACATCATCTGGGCAAGAGGCTAAAATTTTTCTACAGAAATCTCAAAGAAATTCTCTGAATATGGATATACCTGATAGCTCCTGAGGGGAAAAACGTCAGGACAAATATCCATTCTTTCCCACTGTGTATCACAGACAATGCTTTGCTACAGGGACCTGTACTCCCCCTCTGGTAATCAGTCCTCTATGTTGAAATGGCAAGAAACCCCAAATGATGCTGGTAGACTCTCAGGCACTCAGAGATCTGGATTATACTGAAAGTCTACAAATTCAGTTTATACACATTTTTAAGAGATTTAATGTATTTCCTCACTTGACCATTTTTCATGCTTGCAGTTCTCTTGCTTTTACCTCAGGAAAAACAAGCATATCTTCCCTTTCCTGAACAGAATCCATCCTTAACCACACTGGTGCTATGGTAAGTCATCCCTGACATTGGATGCCTCTTCTGTGAGGCATACAACAATTCAGTTGTGAAACTGAATACTGTGTTCTTGGGTCTTTGAGTGAAGTGCTAAGAGCAAAACGTGGATTTCACTAGCTTTCTGCAAAAGCTGAAGGAGATAATATTTTCAAAAGATCAGTTTCTCAGAAAGATCTGGAGTAAAATATGTCAGAAGTTGACTAAGTAATTTTATATATAAAAGGTATTACAGCATCCTACCTGAACTTCCTAACTCTGATCTGCAATCACACCTCAGCTGTGACTTGAAACATGAATTTAGGAGTCCTTATTTCTGTCATGAAGTGTGTCTCCAAAACCAGAAATTAACTATTCTGCAGAGTTGAAGTTTCCACTGAGTTTCTGGTGCAGATACCACCATGCCTCCAGAAGGGAGAGGCAATCCACTCAGGTGCAGCTTCCTCAAACTCTGAACAATTCTTCAGCAATATCTAAGGCTGGTGAGTGTAAAAGGTGTTTTAAAATTATTTTACCTCTGTTGAATCAGTAATCTGACATTTGAAACTCACTGGAAACACAGTCAAGATCACTATGCTCAGACAGTTACAATCACCATGCTGGGTATCTTACTTCAAAAGGCAAACATTTTTCTTAACTTGGACAGAACAACAAGTCAACCAAGCCAATACCTTGCTGGCAGAGCTTCAAGGGACAAGTCTTTCAAAATAATAGTTTTTAAACTGAATAGTCTCCAATAGCTCCAATCACTCAAATTGTGAAAAGGAGCCCAAAACTGACTATTATGAACATCAGAAACTTATATAACCCAGACCACAGAAATTATCCCATCAAAACCTTTACTTCTGGATGAGGTATAGAACAGAATGATGCAAAATGGTCTAACTAGTGTTCAAACACTCTTCCACTCATTTCAATAGGCCTACCAACTACTTTAACATTTGTCTATCAGCAAAAGATTTTTACAAAAGCAATTAATGTTTTGAGGCACCCCAACTTCAGATATTAATGAAACTAGATTATCAAAAAACAGATCACCCTGGAAAATGCTAATCTACTAAGAAATTAGACCACTGTCTCAAGCTCTGTATCTGAATCTTGGGCATCCAGCCATCTCAAGAAGCTTCCTCTATTCAGCTTGCATGTGCANGAGGGGAGAGAAGAAGAGAAGCACCTCTAACTAATGGGTGCCCTAGGAAGCAGCTGGATAAAGTCCTTGGGAGTGAGTTTTTCTAGCTGCCTGATACCTCAAGCAAGCTCTGCCAGCAAGGTATTGGCNCAAGGGACAAGTCTTTCAAAATAATAGTTTTTAAACTGAATAGTCTCCAATAGCTCCAATCACTCAAATTGTGAAAAGGAGCCCAAAACTGACTATTATGAACATCAGAAACTTATATAACCCAGACCACAGAAATTATCCCATCAAAACCTTTACTTCTGGATGAGGTATAGAACAGAATGATGCAAAATGGTCTAACTAGTGTTCAAACACTCTTCCACTCATTTCAATAGGCCTACCAACTACTTTAACATTTGTCTATCAGCAAAAGATTTTTACAAAAGCAATTAATGTTTTGAGGCACCCCAACTTCAGATATTAATGAAACTAGATTATCAAAAAACAGATCACCCTGGAAAATGCTAATCTACTAAGAAATTAGACCACTGTCTCAAGCTCTGTATCTGAATCTTGGGCATCCAGCCATCTCAAGAAGCTTCCTCTATTCAGCTTGCATGTGCAGGCAGGAAATTGTTACCTCCTCACAAACTATTTGATATAACCTGTAAGTTGATCAGTAGTGCAGTAGTTAACAAAAAGGACATGCAATGGCATTTCAAATCCCAGAGATGGTTCAGCTATTGCTGTCCAATCTGCAGCAGAGGGAGACTGAAATCCTTGGTCCACTGCAGCACCACACAGACTGGAAGCAACTGTGTGGCAGTGGAGAACAATTTTGAAATAGCAAAATTATATGGGAGCTTAAATCTCTTTGACTTTCGGAGATACTCAGATTTTTAAGACAGCCTGAGCTTCCTGTGGTGGGAGGCTGGGGGGAGTAGAGAAAAAGTAAACCCACACAGAGAATGCTGTGAAACTTGTGTCCAATTGCAGCCATAGCTGAGAAGCTATTACAGCTTCCCCCTTGTCTCCTTGGCTTAATAGGAAACACTTACCTACCGTTCCTCTCACTCCTTCCACAAAGAGCAGTCTGAACCTATTTCCTCTCTCTACCCACACCTGTTTATCTCCTTAGCATCTGTCACGGCCTAGAAGGAGAGGGGAGNTTGGTTGACTTGTTGTTCTGTCCAAGCATCTCATTTTCAACCATGTTATCTTCCAAAGATTTACTTCACATACAGACATGGGCCCTAAGAATAGTTTTTCTTTTGAGGTTCTATTATTTATTTGTTTGTTTGTTGTTTTGTAAGGACAGTTTTAAGAACTGCGCACAATACAGGTGTAGACCTCTGCTCAGCTTTCATCTTGCAGGCAAGTTCAAAAACACATCATGGCTGTATCTCCTCTACTGTAGCAGTATTGTGGGAGGCCGCTACACTGGTACTGCCTTCATCTTTCCTTTGCATTCAGGGACACAGTGATGGTTCAGTTTGGGATTATCTTTGACTATGTGGAAAGCTATTATCTCAAGTTACCAAGCTGGAAACTTTCTGATTTTTTTTGTCATTTCTCTTCCCTATTTATAAAATCTCTCTCTTCCTTCACTCAGCTACCCACTCCTGCCTCTCCACTCTGATCTGCTTCTTTGCATTCCTGGAGGTGAAACAAAAGACAGTTGTGACACTGCAGTTTGTGTGTCACATTGTAACATTTCCACATCCTCCTCACTCTGTTATAAAAGTAGTCTAAGAGGAAGAAGGGCAAGTAATGAAATATAGGAAAGCAGGAAAAGAGGAAGCAGCCAAGAGACAGCAGCCCAACTGAAATGCTAAGAGTTATGGAGAAGTGACAGAAAGGGAAGCATAGACCAGGAATTATACTTAGTGGCTTAGCATTAAAAAAAAAACAAAAAAAAAAAAAAAACCCAAAAAAAAAAAACCACCCAAAAAAACACTCCCCAAAAAAACCTAACAAAAAATAGAGATTTAGCCTTTTTTGCCTCTCCACTAATCTTCCAGATTACTATTCCTCTCTGACATTCACCCACTTGACACGAATTTCTTTCCCCACCTACTTTAAGACAGGCACCATACTGTGGCGCTCTGTGTGCAGCTGGACTCCTCCAAACCTGAAGTAACCACCAGCCCATTCCTTATCCTCATATCAAAGGCACAATAGGCAATGGTGTTTTTTGCTGAAGGCAGCCATGGGGGACAGAGTGATGGAAGAATACAGAAGGAAATTGGCTAAAGCAGAGTAGGGATTGCCTAACCCAGCGATCCTGCCTGGCTGTCAGTGGATGGAGCAGACAACTTAGGAAATCCTTCCACTGAGATCATGTGTCCCACTTGTTCAGAATGAAACTTGGCTGGAGCAGAAAGCGTTTGAGATTCACATGAAGAATTTTCTCTTCTTCATTTCCAGGCAAAATACATACAAAACAGAACATGGACTTCTTTAAGAACAGAGTGGGAACACCAGCTTTTTACACTCTTCCATTTTTTCAGGACTTTTCAGCAAGAATTTTTCTGATAAAGAGTTATGTAGAAAGTAAAAATGTGAGAAATGACCCTCTATAAATATCACAATACTAACAGTTAGGCATAATTTTTGAGTCAAGCTCCAGTTTTTGTCTTATCTGGTGGCAAACTGATTTTTGTTGTTTCTCAGGAAGGTAGTGGTGAAATCCTGCATGTAAATAAAGACAGGAGTGTTACACAAAGGTGTACGGTGATATAGCTGTTCGCCACTGCATGAAAGCTACCTTATTGAAAGAACTGTCAAAACCATTTGGGACTATTCCCCACAAAAGACGCTGTCAGGAGGTGATAAGAAGAGGGTTTTAGTAAGGCTTCACTTTCTTTGAAATGTTCTTGAACAGAGAATATCAGCAGGTTCAGCTCTTCTCCCTACTATTTATCTGTAAATTAGAAAATATCCTCTGGGCCACTTGAGCAGTGTTTATTTCATCAGGTAAAGTTAATACAATTTGGGACATGTGGGACTTCTATTGCGTGGGAAGGAGTTCGCAGTATCCTCCAGTGAATGGCAACAATTAGATGGAATCACTGTTGGAGACTTGCATTGCATGTCCTATCCTGCAGCTGTGACTGCTCTCCCAGTTCCCTACAGGTACAGCACCAGTACCTCTAGTCTAAAAAGGCAGAGTTTATACAGTGCATTGTGCTTGAAGGGCTGGCAGTGACCAAGCTGTGCAATACCCAGTACATTTATGTGAGAGGAACTATAACCACTATGAGGATTTTGCCTAGCTTGTCATATTCTATCTATTATAGAGATGGGCTTCTGTTTATTTCATATTTGAGGGGCATGACCGGCCTTCTTCTGGCTTTACTCGTCCTGGTCTGGTTTTTGCTTCAGTGGAGCCCCTCTAGATGTAGTTCAGCATTTCCAAGGATAAAATTCAGTCATGAAGCAGTTCAAGAAAAAGAATGTTTTGTTAAATCAAATAAGCATGGTAAGAGAGAACATAGATATGGATGTTCTCCACGGGAAATGGACACAATTTTTCTATTTGACTTTGGATGAGAAATGTAAAGCAAAAGAGGCATAAACAGAATCATTTATTCTGCCAATCCAGTCATAATGTTACTTACTGTTAAACCAGAACAGTTGGAAACAGCTAAGCACTGGGCTCCACTGCAACCCTAGCCATAGGGAAAGGCACAAGTTTGGTTAAGGAACAGTACCACAAGGGGATTTTTATGCTGATGTAAACTTGGGAAAACAGAACATTAAATAGCAACCGAAATGGGTAATACTTGATCCAGAACTAGTCTCAGTTTCTCACCAATTATTAATAGTATTTACTCTCTAATATTTCTCATTCTCACACTCAATGTCCTACTGCTTCAGCCTACAGAGAATTTGATAACAAGCAAAATTTTACAGCCTGAAATGCAGGCAAGGCACTGGATGCAGACTGAAGAAATCTAGGTTTAATTCCTAGCTTAGCCACAGACTTCCTGTGTGGCCATGGGAAAGGCATTTAATCCATCATGTGCCCTTACTTCCCTATCTGCACATTTTTCAATTCTTTTAAATTGAAAGAATTTTTTGGAATAAGACTTTTTTGGGGGGGTTTTTGTTTGTTTGTTTTGGAATTTTTTGTGGGTTTGGTTTTTTTTGTTGTTGTTGTTGTTTTGCCTTTTTTTTTTTATGGGGAGCTCAAAAGCCATTTTGCTGCTTAGAGTGACTCCTGTATTCAGGTGCGTGCCTCTCAAGTGTCCTGACACCTAGAACTAAAATTTGGCCATGCACTGGTCACCCTCCTGGTATGTGTTCCACAGAAGATTGGGGACCATGGAGGAGGCAGAAGTTGTAGCTCCAAAAAATTGTATAACTTAGGTATTTGTGAAAATGCTACTCATAGTCTGTGATGCACCCTACTGGATTATACAAAGGTAAAATTACTGTCTAGTCTAATAAACCTTGGTTCTACCCGTAAAATACTGGGTATCAAATGCTTGGAGCCCTCAGCCACCTCTCCCTTATCCAGGATAGTTCAAGGTCAAAAAATAAACTTTTTCTTCCTCAGACTGATGCAGAAGCAGGAAAGAAATTTTATTTTTCCTCAGCTGACCTTTTCCCATGCTATCACTCTGTTCCAAGAGAGATGTAAAAATCCCAAAGGCAACTACCTCAAAGAAAGAAAAAAGCCTAAGCTGTTTAATAGCCAAAGCAGTTTTTAATTATCCTCCACACTGAAGCCAGCTTGGCAAAATAATCAGTGGTCTGAGAAGGGAGAGAAAAGAAGGGCTCAGCCTGTACCTCTGGTGTGAGAAATGACCTAAAACTGAAAACTGTGTCATCTCCAGTTCAGCCACATAGTGCTTCTCATACATGTTCAGTTATGAGGTGTGAAATCTCACTCCAAAACCAAATTGCTGGAGTATTTTTTCTTAAATGCAAAAGATCTTCAGAAACATTTCAGCATAAAGAAAAGTCTTGACCAGAATATGGATCTGATATCCTGAAATTTGGTTTTATGTCCCTACTTTATCTTCAGCTGCCCAGCCTCCCAAGACCAGCCACACTCACTTCTGTCACATGAGCACCAGGCTGGAAGTTCACTCACTGCGCTGGTACAACCCAGGATTTCTGCCTTTCCAAATCAGGCATAGAGGTTGGAATCAGCTCTCCTCTTTTTCCAGAAGTACAAGACACACAGTATATTGTTCCTCCGTACTAAGATCTAGACTAATTAGAAAGCAGGGAACTAATTATTTCCTGATTCCCAAGTGATGTAATAATTCACTGACAATATTTATTTTATTCCCTCATGTATGATCACCAAATCCTTGATTTACTTACTTTTACCTGCTTTATATTTTTCAGTCTTACTTTCCAAGCTAAAGAGATGTGGTTTAAAACAAAGTTTAGTACTTTGAACCAAACCAGTCCCACTGCACCCTGGAGAAGAACACACAAAATTGTTTTGTTGCATCTGTTAGAAAAACAAATTTGCTCTCTGTTCTCCAGAATACTGTATATGGTTTAGATTGCACATCACAATTGACTACATTTCATTCTGTTCTACCTTACACTTACCTCAGCTAGGACTTGTAAAGCTTAATTAATCAATTATGTATATATATATATATAGCCTTAATTAGACTTTAAACTGTTTGGGGTGTTCTGTTGGTGTTTGTGCAGTGTTTAGAGTAACAGAGGTTCTTTTCCAGGAGCACTGTGCCACAATGTAAAATCAGAGAAAAAAAAAGTCCCAACAAAACAATTGGAAAAAAATGGCAGTAGAACAACCCCAAGCTTAATTCATTCTTTTTCTCAGTCTTACACCAACAGCAAGAGCTAAAATGGAAAGAGGACACACAATTATATGCAACTAGAACAAGATCTGTTCTGTGAAAACTGGTGCCAAGCATTCAGAGAGTGATCAAAACTTGGTCTCCTGTAAGGGTTAATGATCTATTTAGACTATCACTGTTGGCATTTCCTGCCATCTCAGCATTTATGGAATATTTAAAAGTGTCTAGCAGGCAAAGTTTCTGTCAAACTTCCTCTCTGCTCCTAGTCGCGTGTCCCAGCCAGCATAAGTGCCTTTTACTTGGTTGAATCATTTTAAAAGCATCTGCCCAGTTTATGTTTAAAGTGCTTTTCAAATATTACCAAGGAAAAGACATTGCATAGCATTTTCACCAGATATGATGGATTCTCAGGGTAGAAAGACACAAATGTGTGTTCTAACATGCTGTAACATATTAGGAAACCTTCTTTCCCATGAACTACCAAGTTGCAGCTCGTTACCAAGCCAGAGAGTACATCAGCAGGGCCCAACCCAGGATTCACAAAGCACTTAAATTTCATACTAACACCCAGAGAGTGTGGTGGGGACTACATGTGAGGCAAATGGAAAGGCTGAAAAACCTTCCTCATTAAAAAGCAAAACAGTTTTACAGAAGTTGTTCCTTCTTATTAGCTAAAATAAACTTTGGTATCTGCCATGGCTGTGCTGCACTAGGAAGCATAGTGAGGTCAAGAAAGGAAATGAAATCCTACTAACTTCATCACCTACAAACACATACATCCAGAAATACAGTTTGGGCTATCGGTCATATAGGCTGAGCCAGGTCATGGCCAGGCAAGTCTGTCAGAGGCTGCAGAAACTGTGTGGATTTGGTTTTCAGAAAATCACCCTTTATCTGGTAAACTGGTCAACAACTGGAGACAAAAATCTGGGACTGATGAATGATGCTTTGTTCATTTAGAAGAGAGAAAAAGTCAAGTTTGAGTCTGAAGTGACTTGTCCAACACAGAAAGACAAAATTGTAATGGCTGATTATTTCTGAGCACATAAGACATTCAAATCCCAATAATTCCCAAATTCTACTTGAAGGCCTTTGGACTCTAGGAAGCTGTTAGTCATCAGGATTTTCACTTGCATTAGAGTGGTTCTAAGAGCTCTCTTTGCCACCTGGATAAATGAAGTACGGCTCATCCATAGCTTCAAATTCCTTTTCCTCAAAGTCATCATGGAGTCCCAGGGAAGCTGATGTGAATCACAGGCTCACACCTTCAGGGTAAGGTGCTTCTCAAGCATTTGAAGAAGAGAACGTTAAAAGTTTCATTTTCTATTTTCATCTGTTTTATCAAAAGAATGTGCAGTGCCTGTCAGTAGGGCAGGATGGTGGCATGCTGCAGCAAACCTTCCCAGCAAGTCTGCTGAAACTAGCTTCTTCTGATGCAAATGTGCTATTCGCTAGAGCTGCCATGGCTATCTGATTAACTTCCATCCTATGCCTGAATGCGAAAAACACAACCCACAACCCAGAATGTGAGGATCACTGTGTTCTCAGGAAGTATTTGTGCTCTGTCTCACTGAGGGCAAAAAAAGAGGGGTGAAAAAAACCACTACTGCAGAGAAAACATGAGTTCCTACACAGGAAGGCAGGGGGCTGCATTGTGCTCAACTAACCTAGTCTTTGTCAGGAGTTGTATTTCGAATTTACCTGAAACTTCCCAAGATGTGCATAAGGAGATTCCCTGAATACAAGTTGCTTTCTGGGACAGAAGAGGAGAGGTCCATCACTACATTTATTACAGTGGTACTTTTAAATGTGCTTTTGTATTCTAGCTTTCAGTTAGCTACTGAAACATCACTAAGAAAGTTATCAAGTTAGGCATTCATAAACTTTTAGTGAAAAGCTGTATCTCAAAGGAGTGATACAAGATATTATATCTGCATTTTCCACTAGATTATTTCCATGTGTCACCCATTTCTCCCTCTGCTGTGAGTATTATATGCCCCCAAAAGCTTCACCGCAATCCGCAGTTTGGTATAGGAGTGGAAAAGAATCTTCTAGAGAAAAACATTTTGTGAATGTTTTCCCGTCTCTCCATTACAGATCTTACTGCAAGGAATTAAGTTAATAGAACATTTGAATGCAAGGAGGAATAGCACTTATGAGCTGCAGGGCAGAATCCTGAGGACCCAAGTACCCCTCACTGCTAAGCCAGTAGCAGCAGACAGGAGAGCATTTTCAGGGAAAGAATGCTGGCAGGAAGACTTGGGGGTGTGTGTGTTTCTCTCTCTCTCCTTTCTCCATCTCCCTCTATCTTCATTAACCCCTTTGTGGTCCTTCTAGTACCACGACCTTAACAGCTGCCTTGGCTCAGCAGCTTTATGCAGACTACAAAAGCCACAATGGGTACAAGCGGGTCTTCCTCAGCTGTTACCCACTTCCCAAATGGAATTTACAGTTAGGTTTCTTATAGGGATACAGACAAGCTAGCAGGAACTAACCTTTTCCTCTTTTAGGTTTGAAAAAAATATTTTTATGGCATGTGTTTATGTTGCAGAGTGTGTTTGCTTGGTCTTAAGAAGAAGGAAAAGCTCAGCTTTCAAGATAAACGTTCTTTTGCATATGTGGACTGTTTTTACAGACATATAAACAGGCACATAATTTTGTGTGCTGACAGACACATATTTGTATGTACATATGTGTATGTGTGTACATATAAACATGCAAAGAGGAGAATATGGAATAAATGGCTCCTGATGGCTGGAAAATACATTGCTATTTCAAATTTCAAAGGGAGAATTAAAGAGAACAAATGAATTGTAAAAAGCTTTAGAAATGAAAAACATATTTACATTGTGTTCTAAACACCAAGGGTTGTATCACGCACAGTATAAAGCAGTCCCTTTCTTTGAACACAGGAAAGAGCTTATAATTAATGCTTATACTGTAAAGCAAATGTACAGACTCATTAATGTGTAATTATAGAATAAACAATATCAGACTTCTCTAGACTGTTTTGCAAGGAGAAAAAGAATTCCACTTAACACCACAATAAGCCCATGATAGGATACCAATTTTACTAGGATCTACTAGCAATGTAGTGGCAAGATTAAACAAATGTGAAACTACAACTGAGGTAATGCCTCATTACCATTATTCTTCCCTCATACATTTCATGTGTCAGGCTCCAAAGCTACTGAAGCCTTTTTCTAGAACAATCATAATTTCTCATTTTTGCTTCTACTTGCCATTATGTGGACAAATGGGCAGGAAACTCAACCCCTCCCCAGAAAAGCCTAGTTCTCATTGGACTTCTAGATAAATTGTTGTATATTCACACCTGCAGCAGACAAAGCTCCAGTGACCATGCTGACCACTACGGCTTCCCCACCTTCCCTTCACCATCCAGCCATGGGAGGTGCCAGTTACAAAATTAGTTGGATTCTGGGGGGAAACGGACAAACCCTGACTCAGAAAGGAAGGTGTCATATCAGTGCAGAAGGGATGTTCTCACCTCTTTGCTAATGGCTTCAGTCTAGTGAAACTGGGAAGAGTGCTCTACCTTGGAAATACAGAGACATTCACAGCCTGAATTGTGAATAACAGCCAGCTGGAGGTCAGGGTACAGATGAATCATGCATAATTTGACACTTCCCTCAGTCTCATTGGTGTTTTCGCTTTGCAAACCTGGGCACAAAACCCAAGCACCAGACAATAAGGCAAACATATTTTTCATAGTGAATCCTGTAAGTGCATGTGTTGTTTCCCCCTGAAAATAAATTTTCATATGGAAAGAACTGGAAAGATGTATCTGAAATGCAGACTCAGCAAGAGGGGTGCAGAAAGACAGCAGTGTTCCCCAGCTCGCAATCCCCATTTTGGTGCTAATGAAACCATCCTGCATCAACGCCAACCACTGCCATCACTTCCGAGCATTGCAACACACATCACAGCAGGAAAAAACAGGTTCCATAACTTGGCCCATACAGTGCTGAGGTGCACAGTACTGTGAATGAGAAGGGACGGATCTCCCTCCAAAAAACCCCTAAGCCACTATTAAAAATCAGAACACAAAACTCTTGGCTTAGACAAAAACCCCCGAAACTCAAAAACTACCAAAGATTTGGGAAGTTCAAATCCATAGCAGGGATGTTGGCTGATCATAGCTTCTTACAAACACAGAATGCTTTTAAATGATGAAATATGGAGAATGAATATTTCCTCTTCTATTATTTGCAACACAAGCTGAAAGTGTCACCAACTTTAGTTTAAACCCACCTTTTCATTGCATTAAACATTTCTGTTACTTAATCAGCAGGGAGGGAAAAATCCTGTTATATGAAGGAATTAGCAATTTATTCTAAAGATCTCAATTATTATTTATTTTTTTTTAGGAAGTGTCAGAGAACAAGTGAGTTTCTCATATCATTCCATAAAATAATCTAGAAGTTACTGAAAACTCTGGTAAGAGCCACTTCCTCAGAAGTAACATTTCCAGGGTAAAAAAAAAATGGTTCATGTGAAGTTCTCCTTACTCTTCAGTTTCTTCTCCTTTTTTTTTTTCCCTCTTCTTTTTTTTGTTTTTAAACTTTGATATATGGCTTGGAAGAATGGAAGTTAATTCATGCTCTCGTATTTCTCCATTTTTGCTACATTTATTACATTTCTCAAGCAAGATAATTTTGGACTGTCTTTAGAGGAGGAGAAACAAGGGAAATGGATTGTGAAAAACAAAGAGAAAAACATGTGCCTTAACTTTTCTTTCTGGATCAGGCCTGTTTGGGATGGAAATTGATAATAATTCTGTGCTTGCTCTGCCATTTTTCTTTCTGCAATCTTTCAATCAGGTTCTTAATCCAATTTTTAGGTATGGTTTTTGCCATGTTAGGGTTGAAATCTCATTTGCATCAATAGAGTATGAGTTACGCACTACCAAAACTCCTACTTGGTGCCTGTGGTGTCACTATGGCTAATGGTGAAATGATAGATTAGATATTTTCTTGGGATATGTTTTTATGCAGGTAGCTTTGACACTTAAATATTTCTGAGAAACATGACCCTAAACTGCAATACAAGAACTGGGCATTATTCCTAACTTCAAAATGTGTTAAAAAACAAGAAGGAAGCACACACCAGGGTTAATTTACTAGGAATTATGTTCCTGCATGTGCACCTTCACAACACAGAGCCCACCTGTGGAGGCAAGGGAGGGAGGGAGAGAGGGAGCAGCAGGATGTCTCACATTGCAGGCTGAGTTCTAGGCTGCTTTTGGGCAGCTGCTCTGCTCTCTTGCTTGTTCAGGGAGGTAGCTGGATGAGGCATGACAGTTTCCAATTAGCTGTCTCTGGAAGCCAAGGTCCTGGGATGCTAGCTGATCTGCCTTCACAAGTTAACAGCTTGTTGTGGTTCCACATCTTCACCATAAATGACATGCTGAGGCTAAGCCTGCACTGGTGGCTATGTCACACCTACTTACTGCCTGCCAGGCAAAGATTTTTCCTGAGAGACCATCTGAGGCTTCAAGAAACCTCACATAGTGAGCTCAAAGGAAAAGGTTCGGGAACAAACCTCTGTCCTGCTGCAATGAGTGGTGCTCACTCCTGGCTTTAGGACTACAGCTCCAAAAAGGAACTCTTCCATCCCCTCTCTTTATCATAAAGGGCTTATTCTACACTGGGGTCAACTGTGGAGGCATGGCCATGCTGCAGATCCTTCCTTGCAAATCTTGAATGTGGTGGATCAAGCCAGAGTGACATTGTGTTTGCCCATTTTACTGTGGGACAGAGGCTGGGAAGTTCACATGTGAGGGCAGAACAGATCCTCTGCAGACAGAAACTATCTCTCACCAGGGAGCCACCACAGCAGGAGTCTAAATTACGGAAATGTGAGGAGTGGCTGAACAAAACCAAAAGAGCAGCTGGTTCCAAAACAGCACCTCTGTAGAGGCAAGTAGTCCCTGCATTGCGGCTCAGTCCAGCGGTTAAGTTGCACAGCAGCAGTCCTGAAGAGCACTTGGGGTGAAAGAAAACTTTTTCAAGGTATAATGCAAGCCTACAACAAAGCGCAAGCAAGAATGAACACAGAACAGAGGGGTGGCTGGTGCTGGAAGGCCAATCCAACCTTTAGATGAAGAATCATTCCCTTAAAATAGCCTGAATTTTTGCAAGTTGCAGTTACTCCTGTAACGTCCTCCCCAGCTTAAAATATGCCCATCTTCCAGCCAGAGCCTGGTGTTTTTGAGTTGAGCTGCAGCCAGTGCTGAGATCCTGCTAGATAAATTTAACTCCCGAACTAGAATGGGGTTTATCTCTGAGACACATCTATTCTGTTCAGATAAAGAGAACTTCCTCTCACTGCAGTTTAGATCAGCAGACTCAATTTCTGTACCTAAAGCCACACAGCTAAACATGCTCCAATTCAAGCAATTTTCGCCACTCTCCAACACTGAAGAAACAAAACTTGCACAGTTCCCAGAGTGTTCCTGACTTTTCTGCTGATGTTCTCTTCTCACAGCTTTACCCAGCAGGTGCTCATGAAATAGCAAGCTACACAGCTCCACAAACTCCACAAGCTACACAGCTCTGTAGAAATGGGAGAAAATGCCCCTTAGCTTCAGCACCTCCTGCAATATCATGTTGCCACACAGTGGCAACACAAATCTTCCTGCTGTCATACTTGTGGGTAAAAAAAAATTCCTCACAAAACTAAATAAAAATCATTGTAAAAGTACAACTCTTTTTAAGATCAGTTCTGTTCTCAAGGATTTGATTTTGTCATGTGCTATGGTTGCATCAAGAGCACAGATTTTTACATGCCTGATCTGGCTCTGCATGGGTTGAGAGAACTGAGCTCATAATGCAGCACAGCTTATGCTGTGGCTGCAGCAGCTCCGTTTTCCAGGCTGGGTCACCCTTACTTCCACAAACTTCTTTCAAGTTTATTCTGAAAATGTTTACCCTCTGTTACTTGCAGCAAGGATTTTTAAATTTGATAGAGGAATTCACCTTCAGTAATAGGGCATTTTTCCATTTGCCTTCGTGCAGATTTTTTTAAGTCCTAAGTCATTAAAAAGATCAGAGCTCGTCTCTGGAACAACAGGAAATTCCCAATGGCCCCATATACTGGGGTCTTCTGCACCTCAATCTAGCACACTGTTTCACACTATGCTCACGCAAAACATACCTTTGAAGGGTGGAATATAACTTATATCCTGTATGGCATATTTAAAGGTGTTCATGAAATTTGTCACATGCCTTCTCCAGTGAAACCACCCCCATCCTCTTCCATACAAATCCCGTAAGAGTTTTGCAGACAAGATGAAAATAATCCTGACAAAAATATCTTATGCATTCTCCTTAAAAGAAGTATATGTCATACTGGCAGGTTCTCAGAGCATACAAAACCAGTCCATACTAGGGAATGTTACTTTGGGGTTAGAAATAGGGGCTTCAGACCAAATGAGAGGGGAGATTCCCCACTTCCCTGTTTTTAAAAGTTCCTAAAATATTTCAGCTTCAAGTTTTTTAATTCCTTCAGAAGCCTCTTCAGTTGGACTTTCAAGCCTTGTTTCATTGCGGAGGGTTAAAGACAATTTTCAAAGCTCCCCAAACCATCTCAAAACGAATTTTCTCTCTGCTCTCATGAGGGCTACATCAGGTGAGACAGCAATTATCACCAACTATTTACAAAGGCTCATCAGCTTCTACACACTTCCACACCTTTGAGCAGCAGAGATGCCCATCTGAAACCTGAGCAAATAAAACATATTACACAGACCTCCAGGTTACTTCAGGTCTCGGAATTTGGCTCTCTGAATGTCCAGGCACACACATGCCACACTATTATTCATACACGAAACACTGCCTTCATAGCCACTGAACAGCCACAAGGAGGAGTGCGCAAAAGTGTTTAGCTCCAGCAGTCTTTTTCTTCAGCTTCTTACCCTGCCCAGCAGAATTACCAGGGCAGCAGTGAGCTGGACCTGTCTGAACCACAGGACCTCTTTTGCAAGCTGGGGTGGGGCACTTCCCCTTTTGTCTTTCCTCGCTTTTCCCCTCCGTCTGCAGCCTTTCCACACTTTTACTGTCTCCACCCAGCTGTGTGCGAGTTGCAGTAGATTTATGTAATGGCAATGCTTGTGGTTGCCTGGTGGCCCCTCAGCAATGCTTGTGCCCGTGCTCTCAAATGGTTGAGCTCCTTTTAAGGAAACAAAGCATCAAAGCTGCTCAGAGAGGGGACACTTGCCTGTATCAGTAAGTAGCTCCTCATGCAGGTTAAAACCCCTGAACACCCATGGCTGGGAGGGAAGACCCCAGAGTGTGAAGGCAATGCCAGGGTCCCAGTGATGCCAGGCACTAAAGCCTGCAGCTAAACAGGCTTCTGCTTCAATAACTGAGTTGTGGGAGGGAAGTAACATCATCACCTGGTATTTCCCACTGGGAGAGAAAAATGTCAAAAAACCCTTCCTTTTAATGTCTCTTCCCATATTTATTTATTTTAAACAAATAGACTTTATAACTTCATATGTCTGTTTTCTACTGATGTCTATGATCACCCTGACTGGTTACTTTGGGTATACTCTTGTCAATTGTATCACAGTTTCAACCCGATTTTGTGAGATGAATTCTCCCCACCTCTTAAAAAGAAGATCTCTATAAATTATTTATTCCAGACCCAGACTGTAATCTGTTGTGGTAATCTACAGTGGTAACATTTGACTTCTGTCTTAGAAGTTTATGGTCATCTGCAGCACCAGACAGCTATCTATGCAGAAATGGTGAGCCCACAGACTCTTTCAGAGGCCACTAACACTGTGAAATGGCTTTTTTTACCCAGTGATGGTCACCTATGGAATGGGCAGTTAAGCATAAAGGAAGGCACTCCCTACATTTCTAGACAAATGCCACCACTGTAGCAAATGGCTCTTTCTCCATGAAGCAGGGTCTACATCTCACTGAGTCATTAACTTCCCACACATGGCTTGAATTAGGATATAGCCTCAGAGCACAAACAGCCCTAAATTGCAAGTGTTTACCACACACAGGATGTTCAGTACTGATCATCCACAAAAGGTGCACACAATGTTTAACCCGAAACTTGCGGATACTGAGAATTATCAAATGGTATTTTCATTACGGTACCATGGGAAATAGGGCTGTTCAAAATAGGCTGCAAAGCACTACTTAATGGAATGGACTTTCAGAGGGATGTGTATTTCTAAGTAACTCAGACCAAGATTTGAAAAGGATATTTAGGAGAGATGATACAACAGAGTCTCTAGAGCCTTAAAGAGCTGTGAAAATCTCATACTTTGCTGAAAATGTTCACTGTGTTTTCTAGAGAAACTATCTGCACATGGATGAAAAGAACAAGAAAAAAATAATAAAATGTTATAGGTGCCAGATCGGCCCATGAAGTAAATTTGGAGTGGAGAATAGGACAAAGAAGAAAGGAGATCTAATGGACAGAGCTGCAGAAATTAAGCATGCAGAAGGAAGCTGCTCAACACGTAGTAGCTTTCTGGGGGCTGCAACACTAAAATCATAGTAAGTTCATCAAGGAAATGAAGAGCCTTGATGGTGACCAGAACATCTCTTCCAATATGTTTCTGCTTTGCTGTGCTACTTGATGTTATTACTGGAAATTGCCGATGACTTTACTTCTGTAAATTACCCTTGAACACTGTTGATCATTTTTGTATTGGTCAGAAGAAACCCATGTTTTGGGCATCTGCCCTGCCTGGGGACACAAGTCAATACATTCCATGATCCCCATGGTACCTCCTTTATGAAATTTGTACCCTGTCTAGTAATTTTAAATGAGAATTCAAAAACTGAAGGTACACAAAAAATCTGTTGAGCGGAGGACTTAAACACCTTCCTTTTCAGAGCAAATGTTTCTATCAGCTCTGTAGCACCACATTAAAGTCTCAGTATATGTTTGGAAAAGGTACAAAAGGAGATTTTTGAAAACACATGGAGGAGTAGAGCCTATCTTTTCTAAAAGTAGCTTATTTCTTGTAATCTCTGACCATTGAAATGTTAACTTGATGAAAAAGGTAATTAAACTTTTGACTCCAGGGTTAAAAATTATTTCATTAAATGTTACTACAAATCTGAGTAAGCAAGCTGTCACTTGAACATTTCTATCTCAGCAGCTGATTAAAATTAAAAACAGATTTGTCACCTAATTTCTTTAGGATGAGGTGAATATTTATTCTTTTCATTTAACAAACTTGCACTTTCCATTGTTACCTCTATAGCCCTACATGTACAAAAAAGTCCTCCAGAATGTAGAGACCCCCTTCAGTAAACGTTTTTCAGAAAAAAAAAAAAATCTTATTCCTTGGTGTATGCTGTATGGACAGCTGATCTCTCAGGGTGTTATGGGTTAAATGGAATGCACTGTAACTCCTATGTTGAAATAAATCCAAATGCTAGGGTATTCCCTTTTAATGAAGGAAACAGATTGGACATTAGGAAATTCATACAGAGAGAAATTGTTACCTAGCCATATCTGCTTGTGCAGGGCCTGTCGAATAGCACAGGCCACAATCTAGCTCCCACCTGCCAGATGCACATTGGTAATATCAGCGTGTCTTTACGATGCTCTCCTGTCTATCCTTCAATCTTCAAACTGCTTTTTCAGATCACTCTCTTCTACCTAAGTTTGGTGATAAATGGCAGTGAGGAACAGATCTTGGAACTTGGTGATGACAGTGTTGTTCCAAACACCAAGCCTGTATATGCTGCCATGCCACTGCCTATATAGGAAGACAGCCTCCTTCACGCCTAATACACCTATAGGATCATACAGGCCAAACACCACTCCTAAGGTGTTATTTTATTCCTAAGAGATTTTCTTTTGATGAACATCCAGAATGTGCACAGCAATCATATGGCTCCTGATATGCCTGGGGCATGTGTACAGATCCTCTTTGTAAAAAGAGAAAATTAATTTTTTTACTATACTGTTTTCAGAGAGCTAGAAAAAGGAGCAATAGAAGAGGTAAAAGTGTATGCAGCTTTACAGAAAACATAAACATTGCAAGCACTGGAGTTGATACCTACAGATCATCCATAAAGCAGAGTACTGTGAATTGTCTTAGTTTCTGTTGGCTATGTTGTCACTACAAGATGTAACCCTTGTAAACAAAAGAGCCATGGGTAGAGAAAGTGGCTGTAGAACAATTGTTAATGTCAGGACATGGAAAATCTAATTTATTGCTGAGTAATGAGAATAACAGATGGAACTTATCGTATTTAGAATATGCGTACATATTGATACATGACCGAACTGTTGTCAGAATCATTACATCATCAGCAAATATAAAGTTCAGCTTTGCTGGGTCTGCAAGATATTTGTGTATCTATTAAAGAAAATTCAACACAATGAAAAATCCTCTTTGGGTTTGAACAAAGAACTTAAAAATTTAACTTTTTGACTTAAGGCTTAAATATTTTGTAGGTATAGTTACTGCTGGAGAAAGGAGACATAAGTCTTTTTTACTGAGTTGATAGACAACCACTTAATGAAAGAATTTGTCCAAAGATCTTTGGACTGAAAAATAAAGCATTTAGTAAGTGATCAGATTGTTAAAAAGCATTTTTTAAATACGATTTTTTTTTCATCAAGTATGTCAATATGCACATAGGAGCTAAAATTTTTGCTCACATTTTTAATAATTGGGGATCAAATGGTAAATAAAATGAAGATGCATAAGATGATGCACTGAGTATTAGCTATAGCTGGAATTTGGGAGTAAGTTCTATTCCTGATGCTGACATCATCCTGCTGTATAATGCTGAATTCATTATTTTGCCTTCTGTGCTTCCCTTTCCTCTTACTGTCCTTTACTGTATTTCCTTAGACAATAATTATTTAAAGGCACTTAAAATCTTTCAATAAATCACCCACCCAGACCCTTACTCTTACAATAACGTAAGAATGTAAAAATAATGAGCAATACTTTTATTTGTGGGTAAGTACTTGTACTTTGATAGTCATCCCTTTACAGAAATATTTTTATCATATAGGGCATTGATCACAGCATTCTGGGAGTCAGTGTGCTTTTTTTTCCCTCTTTTCCTTTTTTTTTTTTTTCCTACTACTAAACAGGCATGGTGCTCAAGTAATATTTAGTCTTTTTAGTGCAGTACATGGGAGCTGGTGTATGCAGTAGTCAGCAGCATTGCTAGTCCTTGGTGTGAGTCTAAGGATAATCAGCATTTTGCACAATCATCTCCGGACATCAGTTTTAACCCAACAGAAATTATCATTTGTAGGTTTTTATCTAAAAGACAAGTGTTTACTAAAGTCCTCCCATGAAAAAAATCAAGGATAAATGGAGATTAGATATTGCAATGGCAAATATATAAATACTACATATGTTCTAATATGCATTTCTGAAGAAATCTGAATAGCAGATAACACAATAAAATTCAAAATGGAATTCAAATTAATAATAAAAATAACAATAAAAATACCCAAGCATTTACTGAATTTTTATCAAGTTTGACTTCATGTAATTTTGACCTGGAACCACATATTTAATTCCATTCCCTAAACAGAATGAAAACTCTTGGGGAGAATTTCATGCAACAGTCATGCTTTTGAAAGAAGATAAATAGTAGGATCTTTGTAAGTTTTCTGTGGATGAAGATGCCTTTCCCAAAGAAAAAGTTGCACAAAAAACACTATGCACATGAAGAAGATGAGAAGACACAGGACCTGCTTGTTTACCAGCTTGTGAAAAAGTCATTTAACGTTATTGCTATATCATCTACTAGTATTTCTTATCAGAGTGTATTTGTCATCTTACCCAAGATTCTGTCATTCTTAGAACTCTGCTGACCTCCAGTACTAGTTGAAAGGTCCTCTGGTATAGGCATAGGTTCATCTGGGTCATCAGGGACATCACTAGTTGGAGGGCTTTCCTTTCCTAATAGTGAGGAGAGCATCAGTTAGTTGTCAGATTTGCTTCATTTTCAAATAATACAATAAGAGGAGCCACAAACCAAATAAAACTTAAAAAAAACCCTAAACCCTAAAAAAGCATTATACTCTTAGGACCAAACCCCACTCTCCTGCAGAGAAAACTTCTTATGAATACAGGGGAATTATACTTTTTAAAAGAATGCATGCCAATGTCTCCAACAAATTTACTGAGTCTGGATACACCATTATTAGCCTTACCATTTTGGATATTGGTGAGATATGTATGTTTTCCAGCTGCTATGCTCAGAAGATCCAATTTAGCCAACACAGACGGACAGATTACAAAGGTTATCAAATGGACATCCTTTGTAAAAACTCTTCTTTATTCCGCAGATTGTCCTTGAGAACACATCTAGTTTTGCTTCAAATACATAGTGAAGTCTAATCCAGAGGTATTCTGTGGCTCCAAAAGAACTGCCTCAAAAATGAAGTTTTATCTTCAACTAAAAATTCAGCTATTATGCCAGCAAGCTTCACTAATACCCACAGATCAAGCTCTGGCTGGGACTTGTGCCTCCAAGTAGTCAAGTGCCGGTAGGTACCAGGACTTCTTAAACATCTACAATTGGCAGTGCTCAGAAAACACGTAACTTAAAGGATTATATTGTCTTCTATTTGCAAATAGGAAAGAAACCCCAATATCTCGAGAACACAAGGTTTTGCAGAAGTAGTTTAGTGCTTTAACACATTGTAGGTATTGTGGAAATGTTCGAGCTGAACACAATACAGTGAGAAAAAGAACCATCTTGCTAAGTAATGTGCTTCCAGAAATGGTCAGGTTTCTTGATTCAGCCCTCAGTTACAGCATACATCTCCTGCCCACAGTACTATCACTGTCTTGCAGAACTCTTTTAAAATGACTGCATACATCTCTAACAAAAGCATGCCTTGGAAACATCTACTGAAGGAATTATCTAAGTGATTAGTTTCATTGACTATTACTAAAAGACTGGCCTTTGCATTAATAGCAAAGAACAGAACAGACCCAGAGCAGAATTTGAATGCAGTACTGTTCACGTTAGACCCTTGTCTTCAAAATGGAGTTGTTACCAAATTACATTGACGAAATTTGTTAAGATATCCTGTGGCAATTGGCACACCGGTAAGGGCAGTAATTGTATGGCACAAAGTCCTAGCAAATTAGTGGGGTTTATTCCTAATGAGAATTCTTTCATTAAAACACAAACATCAATTAAACCTCAAAACATCTGAAATGGAAAAACTAAATCAAATATTGCTTACTTTAGTGATAGCAGTTTAGTGGTGCCAGTTATGGACTTGATCTGAATGAAGTGAATGGTTTCCTCCCTGCCTCCTGAACAGATCAGAGCATTGTGTTTTCCCATCTATACTGATCATGATGGGGAAAAATTACAGGTAGTTTTAAGTCATCTTCCAAATTAGCTGTTTTGAGTTGTTTGCACAAACCTAGGTTTAATTCAATGAAAACAGAATGTGACTGCATTTCTTAATGCCACACGTATCAAACTGTGGAATAATCACTGAGCAGGAGTTTAGAGAGCAGCACCAGGTAAACCATCCCAAACTGCAGCCAGAGGACTCCAGGGCATTGAAGAAACAGTCCTGCACTGGCAGGGAGACTAACTACATGATTTAATAAGGTCGCCCTCACACCCAGCTTCTGTGGGGTATTCTTAAATGGGCAAAATCACACCCCCTGGATGCCAGTGCAAGAGCAAAGGCGGACTGCATAAATGTACAAGATGGAACATGAATTTTACAGCAAAGGAAAACAAAAGCAAGAAGTAAGTCAATTGATTTTTTTTTTTTTTGCCATTCACTATTTAGCTTCTTATTTAGTTATTTCTTCAGATTTCTGGGATGTAGGGAACTTAGAGAACTGTGAGCAACTTTGCATTGTAAGTCTGAACCTGCCAAGCTGAGATATCTCTTACAGATATGATGCACAAGTAAGGAGGGACAGCTGAAGTATTTCAGTTTGTTCAATATATTTTGCTCCACACAAAACGAAAACCAAAAACCACAGAGGTTTAATTAGAGGGCAAGCAACAGCTGGGCACCTCTCTTCACATTACATATAAGTTAAGGAAATTTGTTAAAATATAACAGTATTCCAAAGCTACTTGCATCTTCCAAGGATCAAACTGCGCTCCCAGTTACAACAACGGATGTTGATGCTTAGACTGAGTCTCGGCTGAGAAGAACAATTATCCTAAAAACCTGAAGACTCTTTTTGACTACAAACCAATATAAACTCATAATACCAGAACTATGGGATAACAGCTGACAGAAAAAATAATATCTTTTTAAGAGTGTTATAAGGCATCCTACAATGTGTAGACTAAGTAGGATACTTTGAAGTCAGAGCAGTCTTTTTGGAACAGAAACCTGTTAGCAGAAGAGTGCATTTGCAGTGGTGAACTCATTGGTTCACTAAATGGGTATTAGTCTTCTACTAGTAAAATTAATAGCTGTTTGCCCAGTATGAATCAGACTTGCCTCAGGGACTTGGTGGGACAGAGGCTGGAGATCAGATCTGCTTCCCTCTTTGCAGGAGACTGCAGTTAAGAAAACTTGGTAAACTTGTCTGTAATTACCCATTTAATATAATTTGATTTCTTCTTGTTACACGACTGATAATTTCCTCATGCAAAAAGACAGGGCAAAATAGTGGATTTAAAATAGATCCATCTATTAAGCTCTGTCTCTTGGATTCTAGAGCATCATATTTGTATTTCATGCCTTAACTGCATCTAAATCATTACACCGTGGTAAGTTCATTACTGCATGGCAATCTTACACATACACAATCTCACTAACATTCTTTTGCCACTGAATTTAGAAATGGAAGGGGGGGCGGGTAGGGAAAAGGTGGGAATGCTTTTCATTTGAATTTCAAACAGACATGCCCAGAACAACAACTGGTCAAGGGAAAAGGAGCTAAACCCCACCCCAATACCTAGTGGCCAGTACTGGGGAAAATTATTCAAAATATAACAGAACAAACATAACAGAACAAAGTAGCATAAGAAGTGAGGTATAAAAAATAAAATCTAATCTTGGGGCGGAGGGGGTGTTTTTTGGGATTTTTAAATTAATTATTATAAAGAGTCAGCTGTAGAATTGAAGTTCTGTTTCTGGTACTGCCACTGATTTGTGTTGCTCTTGGTTAAGTCATAAATAGAAAGAATTACAACTGCAGGCTGTATCAAACATTCCTTCATTTCTATCTGCATCTCTGCAAGATTGTCTCAGATTTTCAACACTGCCTTTTCTGTGTAAGAATAGTCAGAGAAGAGCCTAACCTATCAGTGATGCCTGGCAAGACCCTCAACTTCTCTCTGAGTTTCCTTATCTCTGCCCTAGAAATATACTTGAAGCCATAAGGAAATAGGGGAAGGAAAAAAGCTGCCCAGTTCAATAAGGTTTTAGTATCCTTTATTTCTGTCAATGTCCTTAGCCTGGTGTTCCTTTAACATATACATCCAGATCTGAGAGTTATTCAGCTCCTGCCAGAATGGTGCTGCTGGTGCTATGACTATTGAAAAGAAAGCCAGGGTAGGACGTCTTAAAGGAATCTCATTCCCTATCCTTT
>WBMY01012349.1:700412-710862 GCA_013397315.1 Donacobius atricapilla
TGCACATGTACTGTAACACTGCTTAATATCCAATAATGCTCTGCCTTGCTTTATTCTGCACCTAAACCTTGATTCCAGACAAGTAATTTGTTTAACATCTATATATAGTTCTCAGAAATTACTACAGCCATTTTTGCAAAATGCAAAAAACCACCTTCCACTCAACAATTTGCATCAGTTCCTATGGGACTGAAGAGCTTTCAATAGGTCCATTTTTAATAAAGTTGTCAGTGGGAAAAGCAGTTTCTCTTGCAGGAGGGAAAACCCTTTAATTGTAGCCTGCTCAGTTACAGGAAGCATGGTGTATTTAAGGCAGTTGGTAAGGTTCAAGTGCCTTACTTCTCCTGCAAGTATGACTGAACACAACGAAAGAAAAAAAAGAAATGCGAATGCATTTTATGACTGCCTTCTAGGGTCACCCAGCTACTATTAATCAGTTGATTACCACACATTTTTCCAGAGGACAGTTAACTCTAAACAACCAAAAGACCACCCCAAGAATGTATCCACCAGAAAGGGGTCACACTCAGGAAGGGCCCTTTTTCCAACTGCACCTGCCTTCTTGCTGCTGCTGGGGCTTCAGCAGAACTGGGAGGGCCAAAGGGAGGAGGTGCAAAGGAGAAAGTTTCTTCTCGTTTTGTATTCCTGAATTTACCTGCCTTTGTCATGACAAGCCTTAAACTCAGCATTTCTGCAACTTAAGCCACACACTTGCACACTTGTTAGCTGTACTCCTTCCTGCCTCTTGCTGTCATGAAGCAGAATTCTGTTGGAAAACACTTCCCAATGGAGAAGTCCCATTTCCTGATTTCTTAAATGAAGAGCTAAACTAGAGGGGTGATTTTTTTGCTTGTTTGGTTTGGGTTTTTTTTTTAGTGGAATAGTCTTAGCTTGCTTTCTATGAGGTTGGATGACTGCCTGTCCTGAAACACACACCCTCAGATCTCACACTGATGGCATCAGGGTTTATCCTTGAATTAGGTGACTTTAAGACATTTGGCAAAGCTGATCAATTTAGAACGGATGAAACACTGATAGGAAATAGAGCTGGTGGAAAAGAGATGATGGAAAGATATTTTTCCTTCCCAATAATTACTTAGAACTACTAAACTTTATTCCTAAATGTATAGTAAGATCCACAAGCACTATACAAATTGATAAAAGAGGAAAAAAAGAACTTTAAAAAATCCTCAAGGGTGTTCTGAGTCTCTCCCAGAGGAAGATTGTATTCTTATTGTATCTGGCAAATACTAATGAAATCCCAGCTAACTTCAGCTTAGGCCCTGTATCAGCAAAGAATATATGACAGGACATCTGGCACCCCATCTCAGTTCTGCAATTGGCCACGTGTAGGTTTTGGCTCCGTGTCTGTTAAAAGGTTTGTCACACCAGACTTGAGCATAACAGGTCTTGGGCTAAATTTTAAGTGCTAAGAGTAGAATTTATCCTTTTGCCTTTGGTACGCTAAATCTATAAATAGGAAACCATGCCCGGATTTTTCTCCCTTTCCTCTGCTCTAGAATCAGCAGAAACAAGACTTGTCACTGTCTGGAAAATAAGAAGATCCTATGTATATGATGGATATGAGAATTTGCACTAAAGCATCTGTTTGTTATCAATCTGTAAATCAGTAAACCTTTACCATGATTTATCTAAAAGAAAAATGTTTTAGAAATGTTTCTGACATAAAACCCTAAAATTACAGTCTATTTCGGTTTGGCACAAAAAAGATTTTGTAATTTTTCACCGTTTAAGTTTTACCCATTAATCAAATTTGTCACTAGCGTAAGAAGTGTGTATGGCTTCATTGTCTTCAATGCAGTCACATCTCTTTAGGTTATCAGCTAATTTAGGAGCCTGAAGTTAAAAATCAAAAGCTGGACGGGCGCCTGACTGAACCAATCTTGATCTCAAATGCTGAACCTATCTCACTCTCATTTACAACAGGAAAGGGATTAGAACCTAGGTGATAATAGATAATTCCTCTATTTAGGAATACAAATATCTTCAAAGTTTGACCCCTTATTACAAGAGCTACAAAATAGATAAAGTTCCTTTCAAAATAGATAAAATTATTTCTTCAAAGCTGTTCAGATAAGGAACTCTAACCTGTACACTTTCCTCTTCAGACTACGACTACCAGATTCAGAGATGAAGCTACTACAGTCCTTTGGAAAAAGAATCAAATATTGCAACTTTAAATTACCTGGTGATCAACACACAGCTCTTCTGAAAGGTTATGTTGATTTTGTTTTAAATAAGGAAGCATCTAAGTGACCATGATCACACAAAAATTTTGGATTAAAATTAGCCAGCATTTGTCCTGAAGAAAATTTACATATCATGAATTTTCCTCCTTGCAACTTTCTATACAATATACCTCATGTTATGTCTTAATAATATATCAAAATACACCCCATGAATCGCTGGAAATACTGCTCCATTTACACCTAATGTCAATTACAACCAGAAGAAGACTTAGGACCTTTTAGAATTCCAGGTGTAAATAGGAAGAAGTCATTGTAAGGTCAAAGTTTTCTAATCTTTCAGAATACAGCAAATTAATTATTGGTAATTCTTGGTTTATCATTTTGTCTCCCAGCAAATTCAAAAGTAAACCTTCTTGTCAAGCAAATGAATGCTTAGCAGTTTTACAAAGCTTCATCAATTGATACAAAATGTGTAAGTATGCCATTCCTTCTACCACCCTGTTCTCTTAGGATATTAAAAGATCGCAAGATTGAGCCATTGATATGATTCAATGGAATGACCTAATCCAATGCCAAAGACTAGCTATCCTTTTTTCTCTTCTGTGTTTCCCAAGCTATGTACGTACTGACTTCTCTGGGACAAGATGTGCTGCACACTCAGCACAATGGAATCTTACAGTAAGGAAATGAAATCATAAATGCTGATTGATATTTGTGGAGTCACTTTGGTCTCACACCAGCACACCTAAACTCAGAGCTGTTGTCCTTCCATCTACAGAGAGCTCTACCTCTGGTGCTACAAGGACTCTACAAGCATACACCACATCCAGCTGCATGTTTCCTGATATCTCTTAGGCACCGCCACGCTGAGCAGACAGAAAGGTGCCTGAAGAACACTCCTGTCTTCACTGCTGCCCACAGGGGTAGGTACAACTTCCATGAAACCTCAAAGCAGAAAATAAGAACTCAGAAAGTCTTGAGGGGAGGGGAAATAAACTTTCTACAAGGGACCTGGTGCTCTGCAGGTGCGTTTGCAAATATAAAAAGTGAGGGGAACATGCATTCCTCAGTGGTGGCAACTCTGGGTTAACTGTGAAAAAGAAGCAAAGAGGCAAACCCCAGCTTTACATCCACAGCCACCTTGGGGAAAGGCCTGACTGTGCAACGCCCACTTCCGCAAGCAGCGCTAAGGCAGGAAACGGACCACGCACACTGGCCCATTGGAGCAGCTGGCGCTAATGGAGCTCTGAGCCCGAGCACATCTTTGTGGTCTGTGACATGACTCATTCGCTCCTCATCACATAGGTTTCACCTTTAGCGAACTAAAACTCCAGTCCAACAACCAACACCATAAAACTCCAATCCACTTTAAAACCTGAATTGAAGTGAAGCTCCTAAAATGGGGTCCTAGATTAAACCGCCTAAGACACATATATAGAAGTTTAATAAATAAATTAATAAAGGAAAAGGAGGATGTAGCCTGAAAAACACAGTAAACTCCTATAGCCCTTAACATATCTGATAGGAGAATTTGCACATTAAAAACAGGTTCGGAGTGGTATTATCATATATGTGTCGTCAGCCTTTTGGGGTTTAAGCTGGGAGTTGCATCTGCCTGCAGAACAATAGTTCAGCTGCATTTCTAATTGCACCAGAGCATCCCAACCTAACGGAACCAAGCCTCTTGTATCTATGGAGGTCAAGGAATACAGGGCAACAACCAAGAGAAGAGGTGAATAAAAACACCTTTCAAAAACGATTTAACATTTAGTTTAATTTTAAACCAAAGAGCTAATATATATAAACAGACTTGTAACTTCATGTACAAATGTGCTAAATATGGTTAAACATGCAACAGGAAGACTGTTAAACATGGAAAAAAGGTAATCTGTATTGTATAACCAATCTTCAAATACTTGAAGAAAACTGCTGGAATTTTACAAACTCATTTTCATTAAAAGCACTCAATATCTCAGCAAGCAGCTGATAATTAGCTTTATTATTGTAATTTAATATGCTACACTTCACAATCTCTGTGAATGACTCTACTTTAGAACCATTTTAATTCTATTTTTAATTTCCGCCTCATCACACAGCTCAATGTAAATAATAACTACCAAGGTGAGGGGTGGTCCTTTCTGAAAACTGAGAGTCGTAATGAGCACTTCAGTGTCCTTCCATTTCTGTTCAAAAAAACCCCACAGATACCTCCAGGTCTTTTAAGGGACCGCATTAAACCAGACAAAAGGTTAAAACTAAGTGGATCAATTTTTTTCCCTCTGCACTAATTCTGTATTCAGCATTTTCTGCATAGTCAAGGGAGATGTTTAGTTTATTCAGTCATTTCTCTATTCCTGCCTAGTGAAAATGCTGGTTAACTACACAAATTGACAATACAATTATGAGCATACAGTGAAATTTCAATGGTGAGCTCCTGTCTGCAAAATGAAGGAAGCACTGCAATTCAACACACAAGATTAAGAAAACAACTCTGCTAACAGTGCAGATGTGAAATATTTAAATGTCTGACACAGGTAAAATTAATTTCTCTGTTAGGGAACAATTGTGAGGGTGTAAAAAAAGTTGTCTCAAAGATCCAACATAATTCTCAGTTCTTAGGGAATTCTTTTTTCAAATCACTGACAAATAATAAAAAGTGTATATTGTATCATGTATGTCTTTTCCATATGTGCTCTTCCTAGTGTTTTCTGTGCTCGAGCTATATTCATGTAACAATTCATTGCTAAAGGACGTAATAAAAAAAATCCATTATTTTATTGACTTTGTGTGCAAATTACTGGACTTGATATCATTGCAAATATGAAAAGGGTTCTTCCTTCAAGTTTTTGAATTGCAGCCAGAGTCATTATAAATTGTTTGCACAATATGAGAAAAATATGAAGGCAATTTTCCTAATTAAGGGCAAGTTTTATTAACTCATTAAACCCTGTCACCTTTATTCACTAAAAATCAAGCAGAAAAGTGGAATATATTCTCCAGGACAAAGAAAACGCACACCTTCCATCTTATAAATAAACTGACTATAAAAGGTGAGGGGTGTAAATTAAGGCACTCAATCTAAGAACACAGCATATTCTCAAGAGGCCAAATCGAGTTCTTAGATATTCTTCCAGAGCTCTCACTCAAGGGGAGGCAAACAGCAGACGAAGAACTGTACTTTTTGTATATATCTATTTATCTGATTTAAAAAGCGTAGGATGTCCTCACCACAGTGTATCTAAATATGCAATAGAGAAAACATAAAAGCACCTCTTTATGTTAGGAATTGTTATTGCCAAGTATACTCTACAATTTATCAGTAGTCAATTTGTCCGAATTACAGAAGGTTTCAGTAACTCTGCTTCATAATCACAGAATTGCTTCCTAATTTCCCTTCAAACTGTTCAGGCTGTTATGGTTTATTAAAAGACATTACCAGCCCGAATAAGCATGTTAGAGATTGGTATGATTTCTTTTCTTTTTACTCTTAAATAAACCTAAAAATAGCTCCTAAAATTAAAGCAAATTAGCAAATTCCTCCACACTATATATTTTAGTTAACTCACTCCGCTTTTGCAAATATTTTGCATCCAATCCACTATGGTCAATTCCAGCTTTATACTGCGATTGCTCTGCTGTTCTCAGTGAGTTGAAACAAGCATAAAAATGAAGCAATTCAGTAGGGAATCTGATCTCTCTTACAGAGCAAGTTTCTCTTTCACTGAGAAAGCTATAGAGCATGTGGCATCAGAAGAAATGTAAATCTTTCACATGAAAGAAGTGAAATAAGCAAGAGAAGTGGACAGTTCCCATAGCTTAAAAAATATGATGATTTCAGCATGACTGCTCATCCAAACATGCAGTCTGAATGGCCTTTGGAAGCATTTTATACAGGAAGCATGACTGTGCCATGCAGTTCCCGAACCTGCATGGCCCGATCCCCAAGAATTTGAAACGGTACAAACATAGCTAAGCACACGCATGTATCTGTTCAGAAATAGGACCCACTTCTGCAGCCACAACAGTGTTGGTAATAACCTGCTTAGTGCAAAACCCCCTGTTATCTCTTCATGTTCACCACCATGTTCACCACCTTAAAGCATGGAGGAAGCTGAGTTCTTAAGGAGAAGGGTGGGGCAGAAGTTGTTAGGGTTTTAATAAAGATGCATTGCAACATACCTTAAGGGGTACACATAATTCTGTTTAAATTCATGGAGCAAACAAAACTATTGTTGAGTTGTAGTTAAGTTTATGTACTGATTGATGTAGGCACAAGAAGCCACAGTCGACCTTGGAAGAAGGGTGATTTCCAGATGAAGTCTGTCCACTTTGTTGGATAGCCATTGGAGAGACAAAACTGCAGCTACTCTGGATGAGTGCAAGGTATTTAAAGTATCCTCCTGTTTAAAAAATGCCAGAAAGCTGACAAGACTGAGGCTGTCTGCCTTGCTTCACATGGCATTCACTCTCATCGCCAAGCACTTTTCCACTCCAGTGTTGGGTGGGGGAAGCAAAAATAATCTTTGGATTACAGAAAAAATAACAGTGAAGAAATGGTCTTTCCTCTTTTGACTCTTGTAGTGAGTTTCAAGCATTTAAAAAGACTTCCCAAAGAATTATAGTCCCAGAAAATACTGGTGAGAGTTTTTATCTTCCACTTCTCAACTGGCATAATGTATTTCTAGCGTTCTTTCTTTCTGAGTCATTCTTTACTTGCTAGAAAAGTGGTGTTTCTCACTTGGGCGGGGAATTCCAGGGGCGCCAGCTGCGCATCCTGCTTTACTTTCACAAGGATGATAACATTTTCCAAAGATTCCACTATTGCTACACTAAATTCTACTATTTTACTATGGATTTTTTTTTGTCTAATTCTATTACTTTTAATAATAGTAGAAAGTAATGACTGGTCAAAATGTAATGAAGTACATATGTGAATTGACCAAAAAAACAGAAATTCTATGGACCCAGCTCTTCTTGCACATAAAACAGGAGGAAAAAAAAAATCCCATAAGCCTTCAATGGAATTTTTTTCTGAGAAAGAGCCATACAATTAGGCTGTGATCCATGACTTTCGATATCTTCTGGACTTTTTGAGAGAACATTGCCAAAAATGATCTGCCGGAACAGCATACAATTCATTATGCCCTTGTTTTCTGTTGCTGAAATACAGACGGGACCTATTTCCTTCTTTTCAGCATAATTGTGGTGTTAGTGTAAGAAGTACCCAAGCTCAAATAAAATATGCCTGGAAATGTTTTTGGCTTCATTTTGGAGTTATCTAATTTTAATGATGAGAAAGAAGGTTTGCATTGTTATGAAACTCTGCGGATTGGTTATCCAGTTACATTTCTGCATTGCTACGCAGTAGAAGTGGCAAGCAGACCAGGTTTTTGGTATTAAGGTCCACAAGGGAAAGGAAACACGCTACAGTAATGCTGAGATGGAGACTATTGCATTTTTTTAATGGTACACTTGAATGCAACACAAATGACAAAGGCGTTGTTCATGTTTATATACGGGAACAAGCAACCAGATAGTTCCTGGAGGGAGTACTGGCAGCCGGAGCTGGGGGTGGGAAGTCTGAGGTATATGACACGTTTATCTCTCTAATGCAACGCAGGAGTATGGGACCTACTAAAAACACACCAAGGCACTTTGCTCACTTGTAGTTAAGTAGTTACCTGGAGAAATACTCAGCTGGGATAAAGGATGCACATAGGATCAGTGCCTAAACTTCTCCAGTTACTGGGAGGATGAAGGGCAGAGAGAAGAGTCCTCTGCCCTGTTGTCCCCTTGGCCCAGAGACATTAGTGATTCCTCTTCAAATACTAGGGTACATCAGTCCTTCCTGACTGAATTAGGACAGTCAGTACAATTTCATACTATGCTTCTGTGTAGGAACACCGAAGTTTCTTTTCCCCTGGAAGCCATATCCAGTAGGTAGAGGACTTTTGAAAGGATCGGTGCATTAGGTTTGAAGTCCTGAATACTGGGGATGTCCAGCACTGGACTTCCACTGACTTTAGTCCGGTCAGTCTTCTCACTCAGCGGATAAACCTGATTTCTCCTTGCCTTTCATCTTAAATTTACCTTATAATTAGGGATATCATTTCTATTTTTTTTTTCATAAGCTTGCAGTATATCACATTCTGAGTTTCACCTACTTCATTCAAAAGAAAAAAAAAAGCACATGGCTAGTCACCAATACTAAGATTTGTGAGAAAATCTTTAAGGTTGGAAGCAAGTCTGGGATAATAGAAGCATGAACTATGTAAAGTGCAGAGGTCTGCAGTATTTCGGACACTTCCTCCCTGCAGTTCTGCTACAGACAGCTATCATAAGGACATGAACTGTTTAAAGAGTTCTTAGTCTTGCACATGGTCTGCACTTGGTTTCTCATGTCTCCAGGCTTCAGTTTCAAAGGCTTTGATAAAGAAGTAATGCATACAGCCATCTATTTAAAACTTGGTAGAGTTTTGCTAAGAATTGAGGGGGTGGGGACATAAGACACTCTATCTTATGTTTTTTATTCAGTTTTTTGGCCAACATGAGTTAAAATCAAAGCAGAGCATGCCAATCTTAGAAAGAAGTCTATGTATGGGAGCAATGAAACCTTTTAGACAAGAGACATAATATCAACTACTGTATCTACTGTTACATTAATCCATGAACCGGGCATTTTCATGGACAAGTCCATTCTCACTTTTTGGACTTACATTTTCCCTCAGAAAAGACGAGAACAAAGAATAAATAAAGTTACCTAACTGCAAAAATTTTTCTGGAAAATTCAGAAGCTAAAGGCACTACATCCTTCATTTTTCTATTTCACTAAGGCTTCAAACACCTTAAACTATGCAATTCACTAGCAAGGTGAAAGAGGAGTGCCACAAGCCACTCAAAACATGCTCCTGCTTAGCTGATTCAGATAAAGTATTTCCAAGTATTTGAAAGAAATTTTAGTACTTATTTCTAAATGCAGCATATTAATATGCTTTTTCTTTACATTTCAATGATAATGTATAACGTTTAACAGCGAGTCATACTCCATGGTACTGACTGCAGAGTGCGCCTGAGTTACAACTGATGTGAGCAGTCAACTGAAACTAACAAAGCGTGTCTTTTAAAGGATTTGGACCTTACAATGCATTACAGCTTCGAATTTTAAAGATAAACTATTAAAGTCTAGAAATGGATTATTAATGTGAATGCACAAAATATAATCAGGATTATATACCTGGTTTATTTAACTTGGGTAGGGTTTGGACAATTGGACAGTAAATGCCTATCAATGTAACCTTGGTACCATCCAGATATTGGAAAGAAAAATACATAGTCAAGAAGCTCTAAATCCTAACTTCTAGCCTCTGCACAAAGTCCTTGAAGACACTTCTTGCTCCAAGATTCAGTGAAAAAAAAAAAAAAGTAAAATAAAGAAAGAAAAAAAAGTAAAAAGAAATAACATTATATTCCTCTACAACAATTTACAGAGTTTAAGCCACTGGCCATACAGGTCTAAAAATTCTTCCATCCCACAAAAAAAATCACTTTTTTGAGATAATTTGCAATCATACACTACAAAATTTTCTGACACAGTATTATTGACAATTTTGGAAGCAGAATGCTTTGTACAATGTCTGGCAGTGATACCATACCTTCTAAACCAAGGTAGAAAAGCAATCCAAGAAGTAATCAGGATTCTTGAAGCACAAAATTTAAAGTTTCCTTAGAACCGACTGCTGCAGTGGAAACTCATTTCTTCACACGCACAGTTTCTAACTACACGCATCTTCTTCAGCAACGACAATAGAGCAAAACTGTCCCGTCACAGAGAGGGTAACTTTGCGGAGCAGGGTGAAAAAAACCCTCCACCTATGACAAGGCTGTACGGCAAGGTGGAAAACTTCTGGTGCCACCGCTATTCGGAAGTCAGCAACTTCTCTAATGCCATTCCCCTCAAGCGCACTCGGGCTGCTAATTTGACTATTTCCTAATAGTTTTTACGACCTCCGTACCTGCCTCCGCACTGCAAACTACAGGCGCAAGCACTCGGAACGCGGGCATTGACTGAACTTAAGTGCTGTAGCTGACTCGAGGAGAACACAGACCAATCCGCATTTGAATCAATGAATACTCCTCGGCCAGTTCCTCATGGCTACTCATCTCTGAAATTTTAAGGAAGCACTCTAAAACGCCTGGATTACGCCCGAGCTGTATGTGCGGCTCAATGTTTTCAAATTAAA
>WBMY01012349.1:710874-754188 GCA_013397315.1 Donacobius atricapilla
ATTAAAAAAAAAAAAAAAAAGTGCGTGACGGGGAGAAGGAGGATAAAGGGATGGGATGAGATTGGATGGGATGGGATGGGATGACCGGGCTCCGCAGTCTCCCACTTAACGCGCCCAGCAACTTCTCCGCGGCAGCACCGGCTCCGCGCGGCCCCTCCTCACTGGCGCACCGCAGCCGCCCGGGACTGAGCCCCCGCTCGCCCCGGGGGCCGGCGCTGGTGCCCGCCCGGGACCCCCCGCCCCGCGATACCTGCTANGACGGCGGTGGGCGAGGGGCGGCCCCCGGGACGGAGGGACACTTACCTGCCGAGAGGTACCTGTTCTCGGGGCGCCCCGCCAGCTGCGCGGAGCTTGGAGAGCGGGAGAGGGGCCGGGCTCCGCACCGCCCCGCAGACGCTCCCGGGGCCAGGCTCTTTCGGTGCCGGGACTCGGGTGTTCCCGCAGGGCAGGCAGCCACCAGGCACAGCGATACGGCCGAGAGTCACAGGCCGTCAGCTGCAGACATCCACCTGTAACGCCCTAGAGCTAAGGGGTCAGATTACCCTTCTTTACTTCAACCCAAGCCTTTCGCATCCCGTGCAAAACGCGTCCCGCGCTTTTTGGGCGCTTGAATTTAACGGCCGGACCGGAACTTGTTTACTTAAAATCGGTGGCAGAGACAGTCCCTGAAATCCAGACCTTACTCTTCAGTCCGGAGGGCACGGCAAACCTGTCGGAAATTACTGATGCTGAGGAATTAAGCACATTTACACTCTGTGGAGGATGAGGATCTCATTTTTGCTGTGCTTCAGTTCCTCATCCTCAAGATGTGGATAACAAATACTTCCTTTCTCACATCCTACCTTTATATTTGCTCTCATGTGACAAAAGTTTAGGCATAGCTTTATGCATGTGTATAATATCATGGATTTAAACTGGACAATAAAAAAAAGTTAAACAAGCACGTAGGCACTGGAAAGATCAGGATCTTAGAATGCACGCTCTTTGAAACAGAAACTGTTTACTGCTTCCTAAAATTCTGTACTATAGAACAAAATTAGGTCTCCAAGGGTAAGTTGTGCTTTTTTTTTAGAACAGAAATGGCAAGACTATACCCGGGGATTTATTTTGGGCACTCCTTCCCTCAGAGAAGCTCTGCAGATGTGACTGCTGTGTGCTTCACAAACTGGGATAGTATCTAGGTACGCGTGAGATAAGCCAGATAGACCTGGTGCTTCTCAATTTTTTTAATTTTTCACACTGCATGTTTAAAGAGATGCAGAACCCTTCTTTTACTTTAACTTATAAATAGACTTTATGGATCTGCTGGGGTTGAAACTCAGAGGGAAATTCTCGTATTTATTCCAGAAAAAACCCCATGTCTTCCAGCGGGTTTGCATACAGGGACTCAAGAACATTTGGTGAGCAGGACACCTGGCACTCCCAGGTAGTAAAAAAAGGAAGCAGTTTTACAAAAGATCCACAAAAAAGTGCCACCATGTGCCTTGCAGTTAGTACTTTTCTCCAGCAAATCACAAAGAGCTCATCCTCAGCAGGACTGGGAATACAGGCAGGAAGAGCTTCACCAGACACCTTCAAAAGCAGAAGCTTTTGGTTAACTCAAGGGAACTCAGCAACTTTCCACAGATACGTGCATTTGGATATTTCGGAGTAAAAGGACTGACGCTCCACTGGGGAATGGCTCTTTCAGGAGCTGTTTGCTGCTCTCCTGTGCTCCAGCTGCCACAGGGCCCATGTGCTCCAGCACACCAAGGGGGAACTGATCTGGCATATATTTTTAAAGGCAGATTTTACACTGCACAAGCCATGTCCCATTAAATACTTGACACAGTTTTTAAGGTCAAAATTGAGTTGCTAGACATGTGTGAGCCGAGCCTGTTAAAGTCAAATATTGCAAGATGTGATCCTCTGTAATTAATTTAGGTTTGTTAACAGCTCATAGGAGCTCCCTACAGTTAGTAGTTGTGAAAAATCCTTTTACCACTGGCACCCTGGAGAATGACCAGCAGCACAGCCCTGGCAGCACTGAGCTCACTGGTGCCAGGCTGCTCTCAGGTACAGCAAGTTCCTTGCTGGGAGAGCAGCAGTGGCCAGTGTGAAGAGACGTTCACTGTCCCAGTGGTGTCTCCAAAGCCCAGAGCTGCTTCAAACAAATCTATTAAGGGATAGTTGCAGATATACACTTGGGCACTTGCCTGAGGAGTCAGATTCTACAGTCCTCTTCTTACAGTATTTCCAGTGACATTACTGGGAATTTTGGATGAGCAAAAGTGGGCTGAAAAGGGAGAGCAATATAGAGCAAAGAAAACAAAACACACAAGAGTGGCCTTAGAGTTGTCTAATTCACTGCCAGCTAAATCTTATGGCAGATGAAATCTGCCAAAGAGCCTTTTCCATTGCTAGATTTATTGTGGGAAGCATCTGACAAGACTGCACAATGAATGTTTTTTTCAGATTTATTTTTAAATACAAATAGCAATTTGTATTGCAGGAGGTACTATGTTTCTGCTGCTGTGTATTACCACTTGCCATTTATTGCTTTTAAGACTGCAGCAGTCTTACCAGCCTGAATCCTCAAAATGGACATCATGCCACATTCATGCTGCTTCAGTCCATTACCAGGCAGGTGCTGATGATTAAATATAAAAGTAAAACAGGAAAGATTTGCAAATTGAGAATCAATAAAAAAGTGTTAAGCACAGAGCATGCATATTAGGTGCAACAGCTGGAGTGTGCCAGGCAGGTGTTTCTCTTCGCTTTCCATCACAAAATTTTTATTTTAGTTCTAATTACTTAGAGAATTTGCTTGTGGGATCCTGAACTGGTTGGCTGAGAAGTTCTCATTCGGTTTGGACTGCCGAAGTTCTGATCAAGATGAGGATCTTGAATATTTATCAGAAGCATGATGAATTTTCAGAGGTACAAAAGGGTAATGGATGTTGTATTTTACAGCCAGAAATCTCTCATGAAACATGCTTTCTACTATAATGCTAAGTGTGACCAGCTCGTTTCACAGTCCTTATTGTAGCTAGTTCCCTCACCCTGAGAAATCCCCCGGTGGACTGTTTTCCTCTCAGATGGCTCTTCACACTTTGGAGTGCCAGAAATGCTTAAAAATATCAGGACCTCACACTAAACAGTTGATTGGCAGGTATTTGAATATTACTTGGGAAATACAGATAACTGCTCTAATTGCACATAATGTCTAACATTTAATAGACTCTTGTTTAGAATCTTTGATCCATTAAACTGTAGTCTCAGATTTTTTAACTGTAGAAAAGACCTTTGTCACCTCTCAGCAAAGCCCTAATCCTTTAACCTCAAAAGCCCTTTGTCACCTCTCAGCAAAGCCCTAATCCTTTAACCTCAAAAGCATCTCAAAATTCTACATATTCCTCTCCTTATACATCATGGGAAATATCACCTGTGCTATGGACATATAAATAGAAATTAATCCCACCAGGAGCTTCTTTCTTTCCCATCAATCTGTTAATGTAATTTTCCTCTCTGCATTGCTGTGCTGACTCCTCAGGCACTGTGGCAAAATATTTACTCACTTTTCTCCCAATTTATGCTGGCTTCCCACTGTCCTTTACTTGATCTATCCCAGAATTCAAGTATCTTGTTTATGTATAAGCATTTCAGGCTTCTTTCCCACATAACTTCTTTCACCAATTGACCTCCCTGAACTCAACTACAAGTCCCTTTCTCTCTCCAGGCTGTGTATTTTCCACTATTTTCTACCATACTAGTGTTTAGTCACCTGCGTAAGATTTGAAAGCCCCCCTCGTATGGTTTTCTGTACCTCAGACTCTCCACTCTTTCTTTGTGAGCTGCTAACTGAGAGGCCAGAGAATCTCTTAGTGCCTTACAGACACTAACACAAACATGAGATAAATAATTGCTGTAGTAATGCAAGGAAACATGGATGACATGATCAGCTATGTGAGATTTTAATCTGTATGTAAGTGAAAGAAGAGATTCACAGTTTGTCGTCAGTGGTTTTATCAACTTATTTCCTTTTTAGGAATATAGCATGGGAACAGAGTGGGGGTTGTTTGTGGACCTTTTGTTTTCTTGGTTTTTCTTTAAAGTAGTGTGATGGTTTCAGTGTTTACTCTTTTTGTAGGATATGACTAGCAGAAAATAAAAAGCACAGCAGGCCTAAACTTAAAAAAGTTACAAAGATAGTTCATTTACACACACTAAAGAATGAAGAAGAAAAAGAGAAAAAAATGGAAACTGAAACTTTTAAACCCTTCTCTTTTCCCCACAAACTATTCACTTTCCCACAACCAACATAGAGGGACAAAAGTCTGATGTATGATTTTCAGTCAGTTTCACCACTTAAAACATAATATTTCATCACTTTGGGAGAGGAGTCTCTCTGAGTGTCCGATGGATCCCACTGACAAAACAGTTCTCTTGTGGGTTTTAGCTGTCACAAAAACAGCCGCCTGGTAAAAACCTGGTTCTGTGATACCTCCCATTAGCAGTTTCCCAAGCTGCTTAATGGGTCATGTACTCAAACATGCTGCAGACTGGGGTGTCACTTTTTAAAGGTGAACTTCTAAGGCAAAGGATTCTTTATCTCCGGGAACAGAGATATCTTCTCACTTCTTCACTGGTGCAGAAGCTTCTCATCTCACTCTCTGTTCATGCATATCATAAAATCTATTTCACTTAGTCCATCACAAACACCTTTGCTCAAAAATCCACACATAAATTAAACAATCACCTCCCCAAATGCATATCTTTCCATGGTTTAAAGGAATATTTCAGTTCAGTCTCCATGGTTTACATCCAGGAAGTCCAGTCCCTTCTTCCAGTAATCTTTATCAGGTCTTTCACTGCCTCTGTATCATGCTGTCTTTCTACGTTTTAAATCACTCTGTCCTTCCTCTCTTTTCTCTCTCAGGGAAGAGTTAAGTCTTTGAAGCTTCATGTTGCCAGGAAAGGGTTAACATTCCTGCCCGGCACGTGAGCCGTACACTTTCAAAAACCTTGTTGATGGGGTGGGGCAGGGAAGGCTCAGGAACAGCTCCAGGATCTCAGGCTGGTAGCTGCCTCTCTTTCTCGGTCTCATTCGGGATGGTCCCAGCTCGAAGTGGCCTTCTGAGGCTCACCCCCGCCGGCTGCTGTCTAGCTCAGCCCCCGCCAGGACTGCAGCAATGGCTGAGGCCAGCCAGGCCACCAGAGGCCCTGGGGGAGGGCGGGTTGGGCTCAGCTCCAAGCGATTCCCTGGGCACCGGACGTCTCCCCTCCGGCCCAGGTCCGTGGTGCCGGCAGGTGTTAGTAGCCGTGATTTTCTCCTCCCCTGCTGGCAGCTGAGGCCCCGGCCCAGCTCCGACAAGGCTGGGCCGTCCCGGCCGCCCCCCGCTTGCCCTGCAGGGAGGGAGCCAGGACTGGCTCTTACCGCCTCCAAGGCTGGAAGAGAAAAACCAGTTCCCTGGGAGCCTCCGATATTTAACCCCCGAAAGTTCACTCAGAGGTATCTCTTTCTAATGGGTTTGTCAAGCTATAGCTTCCGGAAAAAAAATCACTTCCTGGACAAGCTACCACACGTAGAAGAACGTTTTACAGTAAGGAGATGTAATAGGCTGAACATTACTAGAGACACTTTTGGCATCAAGGAGAGGTGCATATTGTATGACTGTTGACTGACTGATGTGTAACCATGAAGTTGAATCACAGTTGCTCTTCAGCCAGGAGACTCTCAAGTTTTTATATATTTACAATTTTAATGGAATCAAGCACTCTGATTATGGGTATGCATATGCACACATCCATGTACACATGCGCAAAACACTTAGGAAGGGGCATGCCAGAGACATTGTCAGTCCCACACATTCTGTTATATCACTGTTTGAAAAGCATCCCATCTAAAACTTCCTGCTCATAGCTGCATCTGGACCATAGCTGAGAACAAACTCAGGAGGTCTCATTTCCATCCAACTTGTTATCTCCTTGTTTTGCTTTTCGATCACTGGCATTTTCACTCAAGGTGGCTTTGGTTACCTGAAGAATCTGTTGGAAGAACATGGTCTTCGGGTGTGCCTACAGGACAAGTATGATGAAGATAGGAGCCAGCCACACCACCACTCCATTTTATAGGATTCACTCTAGTTATTGTTGTTTATCTTTAGACAGTGCAAGGACAAGGTGTCCCTTTATAACAAGCTGTTGTCTTCTCAGGCAACATGAATTTTCCAGTTTGTCGAGCCAGACGGGGCATTCTTGATCACAGGCTAATCAGTTTTTTTAGGGACTTGGTTACATACAGTAATACCTTGGTGTCAGGAGAGGAGAGCAGGACACAATTTCCTTTTATAATAGGAAAGTTCTGACTACAGAAGACCAAGACACTGCTGTCACCAATAGTACCCTCAGATAGGATAAAACTAGACTTGCAGGAACCACAATTCTTGCTTCAAAGACTACCCAGCAATGACTCCGCATATAAAAACATGGCATGTGAGATTTAGTCTAATGTAACTTAGTCTAATGTAGCTGAAACCAAAATTCAGTCTCTCCGTTTTGAAATGGCCCTATACCTATGGAAAAAAAAATTGCTGCTTCAGCTATTTTAAATGAAAAGTTTAGTTTATGCTTCTTTTTTTGCAACTAGCTTTACATAGAGCATACATAAAATTCAACTTCCATGAACATCTGGAGACAGCTACTGAAGTCCAATAATTACTCTAAATTTCTAATAAAACTACGAACAGATATGCTTTATTCAGAATTACAAATGTAAAATTATTTCATATTTCTTTTTCTTAAAATGCCTCAGAACAGCACCTCAGTAATTTATGTAGTAGTATGTATCTAGTGGTACCTTTCTAGTACATATCTGCAAAGTTTCCAGAACTCCTTCATCAGACATGAAGGAAAACATGCAAAGTCCAACACAGGGCAAGAAAGACAATGAAGGGACTAGAACACCTCTCCTGTGAGAAAAGGCTGGGAGAGCTGGGACTGTCCAGCTTCAGGAATAAACAGCCTAAAGGGATTTTCATTTCTAAATACGTGATGGGAGAAAAGGGAGAAGAAGCAGCCAGGTTCTCCTCAATGGTTCTCACTGATAGGACAAGAGACAATGGGTGAAGGAAATTGCACCTGAATGCAAAGAAGTACTTTTTTTACTCTGAGTGTGTTCAAACATTTGAACATGTTTACCAGAGAGGTTGAGGAGTCTCCATCTGTACAGATATGCAAAGCCCAGCTGGACTTGGTCCTGAGTAACCTGCTCTGGCTGACCCTTCTTCAGCAATGGAGGTTGGATGAAATTACCTAACGAGTCTATGATAAGAAAAAGGCAATTATCTGTTTTTCAGAGATCATTAAATATATATGCAAATTTTAAAAGAAAAATGTTCTCTCCCATTAACTCTTCTGTTGCTGATCCCTTCCAAACTTGTACAGTTAAGTCTATACTTTGGTTTAAATTTCTCAACTGATTTTCTTCTCAGAAAAGTGTGCTAGAAGTATTCTGTACAAAAGGGGCTGAATTAAGAGGGTTTGTCACACACTTCCTTTGGCCATCCATTGTATCTGAGGATCAAGGTAATTGGTTTGTGCCTTTTTTGTGGTTTGTTTTTTTTTTTTAGTGGTTTGTTTTGGGTTGTTTTTTTTAAAAAAAAAAAACATTGCATGGAGGTGCTAGAGCTGGTGATTTAAAATGTGAAGATCACAGCGTTTACAACTTATATACCCAGGCAGAGATGAAGATGTTCCTGAGCCTAGTCAGATACTGGATCTATTCCAAGAACAGCATTGTTAATCAGGCATTTCTCTGCTAATACAGCTGTGTAAGTTGTGCTGACTAATGTTTCTCTTGAGGGACCACATGAGAAGGTAGCTGGAAGTAGGAAAAATATATAAGTCCATTTTTGCACAGTCCTTATCTTGACTTAATAAGGAAGACATCAGAAATTTAGAATGGTAGTTGATTGGCAAAAGGACACTTCATCTTCTTTCTCAACTACTATTGTGATTATCCCCTAAAAATTCATATGGACAGATAAAAAAGCTTGAAAGCAGATATATGATGGATTTTCTGGCAAAGGTTAAATGATACAACTCTGCTATAATTTCAGTGCTGTCTACTAAGAAGCAGAAAGCAATGCAAAAAGCAATGCAGAGTTGTGTTCATGATCAGTATGATGTACTGATCATAGAGATTTGCTTTTCATTGTTTTTTAAATGCATCTCTTAAAGCCTCTTGTCTATTTTTTTCAAGTCACAGATCTCTAATGAAGTCAGATTAAAAAGATTCAGAGGTATTCTACTCTCAATTTTCAGAAAGGGTAAACTATTAACAGCACTGCTAGTATTTGAAGGATTGATTCAACATCACTGCTCACAAAATCTTCAGTTACAAATCCTAATTTTTAAGTTAATTTACTACTGATTATATTTAGTGAAGATCGCTGAACAATTGCATTGCCTGCTGTTTCAACATTCAATTGTTTTATTTGATTATGTGAATCATATATGGTTGGTTTTTAATTGTCCAAAAATGGCAAGAATGTTTACCTTTTAGTGAGTCTCATACTCATTCTGTGACTGGTTTGCTTTCACTGAACATTTGTATTAATAAAGTTCAATTCAGCTTTACAAGAAGCACATTCATTTGGCCCTAGAAAAACAACACTGGTGTCTGTGAGATCTGCCATCTTCTACAGGTCCCACCTCGCTCAGGAGACTGTTCCTGCATGTAGTTAGTGATGAATTATAACTTCTGGTACTTGCTGCATTTATGTGAAATATCTTGAGCCTAGAGAAACAGATCCATTTTAAGTAAGCTTATCTTCATGCCTTCCTATTCCAGTGTATTTCAATATAGCTGAGAGTGTACATCTCTCTGGATTATTTTATTATAGTTAGTGATGGCAGGTATATGGTCAGAGTGCCATTGTGGTACAAGTGCCATTGTGATCACTATCACTTGTTCAAAGCCTTTTTCATTTAACAGCAGTTTCTGTTCAGAAATCCAAGAGGGAGCTCTCTTCTATCACTAACAAAGATAAAGCAAGCTCTGGAGATCACTTCTGCAAGAGGTTTGGATAGTATTCACTGTGCAGTTTTAAGTGAACCATTCAGTCTCTTTGTACCACACTTCCTTGGAGAAAATGGAAATATTAACACTTCTTTATTTCACAAGGGTATTCAGAGAACACCATAAATATTTTGAAAATTTCAGAAAGTGTGGTAAAGGAATTGATTATAAAGGTATGTCTGCAGGGCAGGCTGAACCTTCTCTGCCTTCACATTGAGCTGGCAGATGACAAGCCAGCTGTGAGTTTGTGATGGATTAACCTTGGCTGCCTGCTGGGTGCCCACTAAGCCAGTCCCTCGCGCCCCTTCCTCAGCAGGACTGGGGGAGAAAATACCATGAAAAAGGTCATGGGTTAAGGTAAGGACTCAGAGCTCACTCACTGACTGCTGTGATGGGGAAACAGACAGCTTGGGGAAATGAATTTATTTTATAGCCAATTAACAACAGAGAAGGATAGGAAAAAAAAAAACCAAAAACACCCCAAAACCAAAATCTACCTCCCTCCATCCCTTTCTTCCCAGGCTCAGTTTCACTCCTGATGCTTTTGTGTCCTCCTCCCTGAGTGGTACAGAAGGTAGAGGAATGAGGTTTGTGGTCAGTTCATAATACTTCATTTTTGCTGCTCCTTTTTCATCACACTGTTCCCCTGCTCCAGTGAGGAGTCCCTCCCATGGGAGGGACTTTGTACCACTCCAACATATATCTTTCCCATCGGTTGCACTCTTTCAGGAGTAGATTATACCAGGTTCAGTACCCCATGGGGTCACAATTCCTGCCAGAAAACCTGCTCCAGTGTGTGCTCCTCTCCCTGGATGGCATTTCATATCCTGCCAGGAACCTGCTTCAGCATGAGCTTTCCATAAGATGTAACTTCTTTTGGGATACATTCACCTGCTGTGGCATAGGGTCCTCCATGTTCTTCATGGATATCTGCTCCACTGAGATTCTCTGTGGGCTTCAAGGCACAATCTGCTTTGCCATCGTTTTCTCCCTTGGCTGTTGGAGAACCTCTGTGCCAGCAACTGGTGCACCTCCTTCTCCTTCTTCACTGGTCTTGGTATTTGCTCCCTCTAACATTTGCTCACAGCTGCAGCAGAGCTTTCTTACATAGATTTCCCCAGAGCTGCCACCAGCGCCGCTGATGGCCTTGCCTCTGGCTGGCTGGAACTGGATCTGTCTGACAAGGGGCAGCAGCTCACAGAATGCACACCTGCAGCTTTTTTCCTACCAAAGCCATGCCATGTAAACTCTGATGGTAGCTTGAAGGTACTGGCTGACTCCCAGTGTACAGCTGCTTGCCCCAGTGGATGCACAGCAGAGGTAGGGAACATTATGTCTCTTCCCTTCACCCAGGTGTAGGGATGCCTGTCTGGCAGATAAGCAGTATTTTACACCTGGGCTTCTAAAAAGCTGTACTTCAGATTATTTTTATTATTTACATTACCTGAAAACAGGCAGATGCCATTCAGGGTCTAGGAGTCCATCATGTGTGGCAGTGTGCAAACAGTTCATGACCTATATTTAGTCAGACAACAGATAACTAACACCTGCACACAGCTCAGGAAACTCAGGGAAGAGGTGAGATCCTATCAAGCAAATAAATAGGCCGGGGACTGAAGTGGAGCCTCACTGTAGTTGCTATCAGGTTTTGCATCATTTGTATCATTTCTCTTATCCCACAGATAAAAACAGGTTCAAAGGAGAAAATGAATTAGCTGGGGTAGAACATAGGATACATCCTTCCCAGCCCTGCAAGAAGAAAAGGATGATTTGAAAAGAGAATGAGCAGGCTGGGAAGAGTGGTCAGGGACACAAGATCCCTTCAGCAGAAGTACAGTAAGTATTTGATTAAATCAAAGATCAAGACCCTGGAGTGGATAAAAACTCCCCAGACCATGTACAATGATGTTCCCAGCATTTTGAATGCACCTGAACAGGAGAGGACAGGTTTGTCTCTGACAAGTGTGAGACACAAAGTGATGAGAGTTTAAACATGAATTTCAGCTACAGGCAGGTTTAGGAAGGGCCTCATCTGGGCAAAGCCATGCAGATGGGATCCACAGCTTTCAAGCCTATTCCTTAGATGAGGATATAATAAAGGCTTTTTGAAGGGAGGGTCATCTTATTTATTCTGGCCTGAAGCAACATGTATTACACATTCTTATAATGATGTTGGTCCTGTGGGGAATACATACGAAGGGTGTAACTGTCACAGCAGCTCTTTGTCCCATGCCTGCCCCTTCCCTGGGTGTGTCCTTTATAGAGAGTGCCTCAGGAGACTCAAGATGCAGATGGGTGATATTAGGGTGAAATTAACCATAAAGAAAACATTTAAATAAAAATGATTAACACAGTGTTAGAGCTATTATGGGACAGAAAAGAAATGTCAGAGAAAAAAAATGTGTACCATGACTGCCCCATTACACTATAATTAGTTTATCTTTGCATAATTTATGCTTAGCTCTATGTCAATGAACAGACAGAAGAAGCCCCTAGCCACTAGCAAGGCTGAAAGAGAGAGGAGACCTGGATAGTAAAGAATTTTTAAAGGTATTCTGTGAACTCAGATGTTTCCCATCCTTGGAAATTAAAAGGAAACAGCTCCTTTTTGTACAAGCTAATTGATATCAAACTAATTACAAGCTAGGCACCTCAATATCTTCAAACATCTATGCTTAGATTTCCAATTTTACCTCGGTACAGGTAAATACTTTTAGGAGGAATTTGGAATATTTCTCACTGCTTATATAATATAATCAGTCTAGCATCTCTTGATAGGCATCAGCTGAGTTTAATGAAAAGTATTATTTATCTCAGGAGAGTCAAACAATTATTCTTTTTTTCTGGTTCTCTAACTCCTTCTTCCCTTTAGAGACTAATATTTGACTAGAAAAATAATCATTAAGAGAGTTTATAATGTTAGATGGAGATCTAGCCCAGTTACCTGACTTAATGACACAAACATCCAGTAATATGTATATATTGATGCCTTGAAGTGAATACCAGGATGTTTTGTCCTGCAAGGTAAATATTGATCAACATTTGCAGTGTATTTTTCCTTTGGATCAATATGCCTGTTTCTTCTTAAATCAATAAGTACTTATTCTTACATAGAGGAAAAGTTTGTCTCATAATTGGATAAAATTGGATATATAGCAAATGAGAACATTTTTCTTGCTTAGCTCCGACAGTTGTAGGGCTCAGGGTTCTAAAAAGAAATCCAGACTGAACATGTAAAATGCTGCATATGAGGTTCAAAAAATGCTATCATTCACATCTGCTGAGCCAGTATAATACGCATCCACATATATGACCCAGTTTTTTAGTCAGAGAACAATGGTGCTTGCTGAACTCAGCTGAAGCAGTCAATATTCCACATTAATTTCTCTACTTTTTTTGTTATTTTAACTTCTTGGAGTATTTCTCAGTGTGTATGTTTAAACAACTGCTACAATTTTCCAGGGAATCCTGGGACCTGTTTTGTGATCTTCAAGCTCTGCATCCTAATTGTTGTTTGCAATTGATAGTTGCAATGGATAGCCTGACTTTGAAATAAAAAGGAGATGAGAATTTGACCACTATTTTAGAACCACAGCATTTTAGGAATCTGCAGTTTCATTTTTTTCCCTCTATTTTAGGAATACTGATAGAAATCATTTACTACAAAAGCTTTTTCTGACTTTGTTGTTCTTGTGATTGCCACTACTGGTTAATATTAGTAAAAAAAACCAACAACAACAAAAAACAACCCAAAACCAAACAAAAACAAAACCAAACAACAACAACAAACCCCAAAAACCAAACAACCACGAATAAAATCAAAACTCTCCACTCCCAAACATAACAAAAAGGCAAAATTAGCCAGCTCTGAAAGTGCTAGTTTGGTCTACTGTAAATGAGATTTTTTCTTGTAGATCTAAGACTGAAAATGCTAATATTTCAAGGAAAAATTCATCAGGAAACAAAGTTAAGAGTGATATTTAAATATACAAAACTGAAGAAATTAATGCCCTTTATGGGTATTCTCTCAGTGCCTTCCCTTCCATGAAGAATTCAGAACATGAAGAAATATCAGAAGCATTGTCATATTTGTAAAATTTAAGAATAGAATTGCTTTACAAAAGTAAAGTAACTTCAGATTATTAACTATATTAAGGCAAAGCAAGAAATAAAATCATGAACATGCACAGCTTTTAATTTATCTTATGAATAAATGCATAATGAAACAATGTAATAAAATGCTACTTGCACCCTCTAAAAACTGTGGTTAGGGTTTTCATTTCTCTCCTCCTGCAGAAATAGTTAAGCAAAGTCAGAACCTCTCTGCTAGGCTTTTGAGGAGGAACCTCTATTTTCAATCTCCAGTATTGCCAGTATTTCTCCAGGTGTCAACATCTTCCAATTCATCAGATACATTTATACCACTACATATTGACATTTGTATCTCTCAAGTGAGTTGAGATCTCAGTGTATGTTAAGTAGTTTTAATTGACTGCTCTGTGGCAAATTAAATTTGGGTTCTCTTGTTAGGACTAGTTTGCCATAAGGTTGCTATTTTGGCCAGGATGGAATTTTCAGACTCCCTAAAGGAAGGCCAATGTACAGTGGCATGGGCTTCCAAAATTCAATTAGACCATTTGGGGAGAATTAGTCTCCAAAAATACTCTTTCCAGGGAATTGCTAAGTATAATGCATGCCTTCCAGTACTTGCCAACTCATTGTATACACTGGATTTCTGAGCTCTGAGACTGCTCAGGGCTAAGCAATCTACACACCCAGTCTCCCACTGACAAGGGAGATGGAGATTGAGTGGGGGGAAAGTTGGCTGCTGCTGATGCAGAGTAGGAAGAGGCACCTATCCAGCAGCCCTTAGTGTGAATGGAAGAGGCAGACATCTGGCAGCCCCGAAGATAAACCCAAAACACTGAGGGAACTGTGCTTTCTTTACTTATTCTAAAGCAACAGTAGCACTTGGTCACCACTGTGTACAGCCGTTTGACCAAAGCACTGCAAGTTGTGCCTGCACAAAAATGCTTATATTACATCCTTATGTTAATAATTAAATATCAGATAGCTTCAAATTTACTTCACTGTGTTATTTCCATTCACAATTTACAAAGGTGTCACAGTTGCAAATTGGCTTGGTGTGGCCTCTACACTCCCAATAAACTACTTTTCTTCCTTCTGTCCTGCAACTTCCCTTCAACACTCCCACAGGCACAGGAATGTTGCAATTATTTTCCTCTAATTCTTCCAGTTTCCCCAGTAACTCTGTCCACCAAATCTTCCCTCAATTTCCCTCACACCCATTCTTACTCCCTTCATTACTTGTGCTAATCCATCTCCCCTGTTCCCATGCCAATTCTACAGCAGGCTCTCCCATTCTTGACTTCCCTTGCCTGGCTAGTTACCTCCTACATTTCCCCTTTGTATCTGAACACACTGAGTGTACTGTCTGCAAGCACTGATAAGATTTCCTGTATTCCATTTCCACCCTAAGAGTGTCTAATCTAGTTTCTGCACCTTTTACTCCACTGAAACTGGGAACAGCTGAACTTGGTCAGATCAGAGAACCATCTAACCCAATATTCTGCCTTACACAGTAGCCAACCCAGATGCCTGTGAGGTATAATCAGTACGGGCAAGGATATAGAGATATTCTTCTCACTACCCCTAGCTGTTTGGGTCAAAATCTCTAATGATCACTTTACAGCCAATTTAACAGCCAGAACTTGTTATTCTTTTCCTTCTTGCCCTGTCTGCATTCTTTAACATTATCTCCCTTCGTCTTGATGGCTTCAAAACCAGTGCTGACTTGAGGTTCTCCTCCTCCATTCATTATGATCTTTGGAAGCCCCTCTTGTTCTTTAACATTTTTTTTTGGGCAGACTTCTGGGGTCTGTCCTAGACCTCTTCATCCCACACTCCTCCAAAATAAGAAGATGTAAGGTGCTTTTTCAATTAAAGTTTTAGCTAGCAACTTCAAAATGACAGACTGTCTGCTTTCTGTAATTTTCTGTTCAAACTGAAAATTCAACCTTTTCTAACATGCCTTTGAGAATGTCTTGCTAAACCCAAGTTCAACAGTGTCAAACCAGATGTCACTTCACTTGGGTTCTGACCACTACCTCCTTCTGAATAATAGTATGCAAAATCAGCACCCTGCCTCTTTTTCTTACACTGTCACCCAAAACCCCCATCCTGAACTCAGAAGTCTCTCATATTTTTCACATTAAGAATATTTCAAACACTTGAAAACTATTTCTATACATCCAACAGTTGTTAACAGCTGACTCTGGGTTCTCATCCCCTTGTGTCATGATTACTGCAATATTCTTTCTCATAAAATATTTTTTATCATGACAAGCTCCAGTCACAATCATTCAGAATATGGATAGAGGGTTCATTGTGTCTGCCTGCCCCTTTAACCAAATGGAATCTGTTCCTAGGTAACTCCATCCACAGTTCATTCAATCACTTAAAAAAAAAAGAACCTGAGGGTGGGTTTTGAGTCATTTCTGACCTATAATCTTTATTGCCTATTAAAATGTAATCTCTGATATTCAATGGGCCTTTGCAACTTGCCTCCACCACTGAGCAATTTCTTTTTCAAACGAGAATCTTTGCTGTCACCCATGTTGCTCCTCACCGAGAACAGCTCCCAATCTACTATTTCCTTTGTTGTTTTGAAGTTCTAGTTCTCTGGCCTTGAGGAAACCAAAATTAGGGTTTCTTAAAGTTAAAAACAGCAGCCTGTTTTTAATAGGCATAGAAAGACTGACATTTATACTTGTAATATATTAGGAAAGGCTTCATGTGGATTACAAGATAGTTGTTTGAAGAATAAACTGGAAGTTATTTCCAATCATAAGAAATCAGTGAAGATGAATACTTTCAACACCAGTGTAGCCTTACTTCTCTTTATAAGATATCCATTGCTTCCAACACTTATAGACATGGAGTCAGCATTTTAAAAGCTCTCAATACAGAACAGTGATGATAAATGCAACAACAAAAAAAAGTCTTGATTTTTCATTTTTTTTCTTGTAATATGTAGATTACCTTTCCAAGAAAGTGAAATACTAAACATTTTATACTACTATGAAACCAAATTATATGAAATCCCTTTCCTTTTTTTTTTTTTTTTCAGTGGATGAGGGTGCTAGTTAGTAGTCAGAAGGAGGATAAAGATCAAGGCAATCAAAAAAAATATGAATGATGGTGAATACTGCTTGGGACAGAAGATGAAGCCTTGTCCCACCACTGCAAGAATCAGTTTGGTAGGATGAGAGAAGCCTATGCTACTTTGATTAACTGAGTGTGTGCAGTTTTGAGAGGGTTGCTTTTCTTGAAGCACAAGCACAAAACACAAGATAGAGAAAATCATATCGTTTCCAGCATGAGCCTGTGGTTTGAAAGATGAGCGGTTGGCTTCTGGCAGCTGCAAGGAATGATGGGGACTCAGATAATGCCAGCCTGTCACATTCTCTGTGTGCTTTTTTGCAACCCTTCCCCCCTGCCCCTACCCCATTTTTTTTTTACAATGCAGTAAGCATGTTGTCCGAGAAAAATGAATTACATAGGTATCCCCTCACTCAGCTATCAAATACCTCTCTTCCAATCTACTAAATAAAGAGAGGGGCTGTTGCTTTTATGAAAAAAAAAAAAAAAAGTAAAATCGTTTTCATGCAAGCCCATACTAGAGAATCAGGAAGGTATTCATTTTATTTTGTGTATCTAGACAGTGATTTTAATGTTATGCAAATGGAGCAGGCAATTCCTAATCTATCCTGAAATGTATGTGTCAGAGCTCTTGTGTAGTGCAGGTTACTGATGATAAAAACAAGATGTGTTTTTATACAAGGAAGGCGCATGATTACCAGCTTTAGAAATTTTTCTTTCATTACAAATTTAAAATAGGACAAACCAGTGCAATGGAAACTGAGGAGTACCACCACAGAAAAAGCTAGTGTCTTTTCAGAGTCAAGTTTGACAAGCATTATTTGCATCTCGCCTTAAAACCAGAACTGTTAGACATAGTAGCAGTCTCTTAGACTTTAAAACTGTTAAAGAAGAAAAGTTTCTATTAATCCTTAGTGCACCAGTGTTCCTCATTTTCTTTTCTTTTTTTTTTTTTTCTTCATGCAAAAAGGAAACTTATCTCATCTAAAGAATGTCTCCAAACACTCAGTTGAGTTGAAGTTGTCATGATAAGGCAATCTTCACATCGGGAGGTTTTTTCAGAGAGGAAGAAGAAGCTCAGACATAGGCAGAGTCCAAGCCTCAGACCAAACTGTCAAGAAGCTAATGCACAAAAAGGTCTTAAACTGGCATTTATGTTGCTGCTACATGCTTAGATAACTTAGTAGAACAATCCAGACTCAAATCAAGACTCCTTTCCCACCTCAATCTGGCAGCCCCTCGATTTATGTTTCCCCAGTGAAGTCAGAACCCTGGTGGTTTTTTTTTCCCCAAGCCAGCTGTTAAAGACCGTATACACACTGCATCCACAGGGTTATCCCTCCTCTGCCTAAGCAAACTCAGATTTACTTGTGCACCCTGCTGGTTGAATCCCTACATCTCCTGTGCACTCCTGTGGAGTCAGGAAAAGCGCTTGGCTACAGGACCTGGCTACAAGCCTCTTCCTCACTTGATTAAGGCTGTTGGAATTTAATAGGCAAGACAGAAAACAGCATTACCCCAAATGGCCAATACACCAGCAGCTCAATCAAATGACCATGTTCTCTTACTACAAATATAGGCTCTTCTCCACAGGCAGACGGGAGGCGTAAGCCTCGGTCTCCTAGAGCTGTAACCGGGACGATCAGATAAAAATCTGTGTGGGAGAGCAGGAAGCAGGGTGAGAGGAAGAGCTTTTGCTGTGTTTTATCAGGAAAGAAAAGCAGACATTGTAGGTAAAACCCAGCTATCAAAATTGACTTCAGGGCTGTGACTATCAAATATCAGGTTGTGTTTCCCAGCTGAAACAGATGAAGAAAAGGACCACAGGACAGTCATAAGCAGAGCTGTTTTCCTCATCATGCAATGACCTTGGTGGATTTGGTTTTCAGAAGTTTAGCAACACTGCCCAGAACTGTCTGTGGCTTTTCTGCTCAAGTGACACTTCAGCTCCCAGCTAAAACTAAGGTTGATTAACCTCTAAGTCAGTTAAGAAAGCTTCCAAAGGGCTCTGACAATATCAGAGACAATATGTTGGTGTTTTGCTCACTCCTGGGAATTAGGCATCCTAAAAATGACAAAGAAAACATAAATATAAGCCCAGGTGTGAAAATTAGTCTCATTAGACAATTTGTATTGCTAAGTATCATGGCCAGTTTTAATCTCTGGGTTAAAAAAAAAGTTAGGAATAAAACAGGAAATCTGGAAAATATGTATTTAGAGAGTAAGAGTGAAAATGTTGGTGAGCGGAAATCTGCGAAGGCTCACTAAAATCAGCTGGCTCTGGGCAAGGAATCTGTAGGCCCCATGCTATTACCCATTCATTAGCCCAATAGGTATACCAAAACTAAGTGCACTACGTGGCAAAATAGGCTTTACTTGCACAAACACAGAGTCTTTGATGTACTCATGTTCTGTGTTAGTGAAAAGACAGCCATCTCTCTTTTTGACCAGAGTGAGGGTTTCAGTCTCAGGACAAAATAAGAAGCTGTGCTAGTATGTCTGTGTAAGCAAGGAGGCACCCTGATTATGCTGATCCTACTTTTAAAGATAGAAGCAAAGAGAAAAAGCCAAACCACCTCCCCCATCCCCTTTTCTTTTCCTCAGAATGATCATGACTATTTTGAAATCAACACTTAAAGTATTTACTCAACATTACATCAACATTCATAATGTTTTAAACAAGTTTAAAATAGTTTGCATGGCCAAATAGTATGATAACATTTGCAAAACAATTTGTCAACATTGCCTCTGAGGTGTGTTTTAATGAAAATGTGAAATTTAAAAAAAAAATAATGTTTAAATGCAAGCTTTCCAGTGCAGTCAATAATAAATTTAGCTGAGCAAAAATATTAAATTTGAATTCAAATGAGCTGTAAATACACAGTATCTATCAGGAGTCTGTGAAAGTGATTTAGTAAAATAAGCAATATTCTATTGCAATATGTTAAAAATTAGTTGTTTGAGGGAAGCTAAGTCGTCTGGAGCCTGTTAGATGGGCTGTATACCAGGGAAGGCTTTGTTTGTCTTTTGGACTCAATGGAGTTATGAGAAATAAAAGCATTTATCTAAGTAATTGCATAGGAGAAAACATTAGGAGCTTGGCACATGTTAAAAATGATACTAAATTAAAAGGTTATTTAATAAACAGGCCCATTTTATTACTTGTGGATTAAAAAAAAAATTAATAAGTGACTGCTAAACAAGTAATTATAAGGGTAATAAAGCTCTCCATTCTGATTAGGGAAAATATTCATTTCATGACCATCCTGTGGTCCATTTTCTACCACAGCTGTCAAAAGAGGCAGCATACAACCATTTAGAGATGTTATAATTGTTCCTGTGCTTATGTAATACTGCTATTACATTTTAGATCACTAAAAATGCTTTCAAACTCATTCTTGGGGTAATTATAGATCAACTTCCTTATACATTAACTGCTCTTGAGTCTTCCTTCTTAAGTCTCAAATGAACTGATGCCATTTTGCTGCTGGGATTATGAAGCACAACATGGGTTTATAGCTTTCTGCCTCCTGTCAGCATCACTCAAAGCAGAGAGAACTCTTGAGTGGGCAAAGTGTTTTGCCCCTGCTCTCTGACTCCAGCCAATAAAGTCTTGGTAGAAGGGCCCAAACTTAGGAGATGCTGATCACCCACACTTCCCACTGCTGGCTGATGTAATTCGTCATTCCTCCAGGCACCTCTGAAATGCACTCCAACAGGCTGAGATAGAAAAAATTGGTGTGGGAAATCAAAAAAATTACAGAACCGGTTCAACGCCTAGTAGATTAACAGATTTCAACCTAGGCAGAGATCAGAGAGCTGGTAAATCATATTCCTGCCCCTAGTTTAAGACCCTGTTTCCCTTTAATTTTTGCTGTTCAGGGAAACCTACATATGTAGTTGTCTGCACATATCTTCTTTTTAGCTCTTTTAGGCAAAGGAGACTTGGGTACAGTGGGAAGATCTTATCTAGGCTTGGACTTCTTCAGTTTTTGGGAATACTGACTTCACTTACAAAAGGAATTGCTTCCCCAGAAATTTTTAAAATAGACAGTGAGCTATCTGTCTTATCTGTGTAGATTGGTGGAAAACAGTTAAGGCATGAAAACAGATTCCCTCTCAAAAATAGACCTTTTTCTTTTTGCCCAAAGAAAATAGATGGCCCACAGAAATGTGCTATCAATTATCCTCTATGTTTCCCTTTCTTTTTCCAATAATTTAATTATACTTTGTGATGTAACACAGGTGAGCTCCATAGACACTGAACATCGATACTATATTCCTAAAGTGGAATTGTCACTGTCCTTCCCCAAGACAGTGTCATGGGAACAAGATGTGTTGCAGTGGGAGGCTATTTTTTCAGTGTGGATGGTACAGTAGTGCCCAAAAACCCGTTGCTGGCAGCAGAGTTCAGCTGGCAGCACATAGGAGGCTCCTCACAGAGGAAGATGGTAGTGTGGTGTTTGGTGTGATAAACAGTAAAGGGAATGATTATGCTTTGTGAGGCAGAAGCCCAGCTGGCTCTCTTCCTTGATATTTACATCTTTACATGGTATCAGCCAGAGGATTAAGAGATAAAGGCTGAACATTTATTATCTTACTCATCAAAACTACTGTTTTTTAAAAAAATCATGCACAAGGCTTCATTTCAGCTGAGAACCATGAGACCAATGAGTGATCCATCATTCTGGAAAAAGTTGAGTGAACACTCAGAGTAAGAGAAGATTGTTGGGAAGTCACTTGTCATTTCATTTAAAAGTCACATTTTCGTTTTCATTTAAGAACAAAGACTTTAAAGGACAGAGGTGCAAACAAAGTAAAAATTCTGAAAATAGTTTGTTGAAGGTTTAATCCTGCAGTTCTCCGTTCTAAACCGTCTGGGCTAGTAGGAACAGGAAGGGGAAAATGAAATAAAAAGGTAGGAAGTGAAGTCCTAAAAATGCTATGCCATCTATTTTTATTTGATATACAAATAATAGCATCTATGTTCGGTTCAAAACTTGGATGCCATGTAAAGAAAGTTCTTTTTTCAGCTGAATCTTAGAAAAGATTATTAGACCCGCTGCCACAATTGAAAGGGAGATAGCAAGTGTTTAACATTTTTGTTGTGAACTACAAGAAAAAGGGAAGAAATTCTCAACTATAAAATGCAGGAGATAAATTCTCAGAATTTGCAACCTCTTAACCAATGTCCTGATTCCCAGTATTAGATAGTATTTAGGAAGTGACTGTAAGATTATACTCAGATGAAGGATTTTTTGTGTTTTTGGAGCCCTACCTGTGTTCCCTCACTCTGTGCACTCTCAGTTCTGCCATTCTGAAAAAGTATTATGAAGATCATCAGCATAAGAAAGGAGCATGGCCATTTAACAGCAAGATGCAAGAAACTGCTAGCTGCCAACACTTTTAAATACTTTGTGTAAATTTGGATGCATTTGAGAAGCACTATCCCATAAAAATTGAAGAAGGAACAACTCAAAAAAGAATTACCAAAATGCAATAGTTAATCCAGAGAAACATAAACAATACAGCACTCTACAGCTTATCCTGCGGGGTGGGCTGGAAAAACAAAACTATCCAAATTCTTTCTCTTTGTTTTTGACATTTTTCTTTCGAAGGAAAGTTACTCCTGGTGAAAAGAACAGTCCCAAGCACTACTCCAGAGAGGATGAGCGCAGGTGTTCCATTTCTCACTCTGATGAGAGAACAGGATAAAAATAATATTCTCCCTTTACAAGAGGATTGTTTGTTCCTACTTTTTTTGCCATTGCAAACCTGAAAAACTGACCTGCTTTCTTTGAGAATTTTTCATTTGAGAATTTTAATTATTATTTAGAACATACTGTATTTTGCCAGGTAAGATTATAATAAGAAATTTAGATCCTATTTCCAGGAGCATCTTGGAAACTAAAGCAATTATTTCTGTAAATAGACTTCAGTTCTCAATTGCATATCGGCAGCAGCTGCTCACTGTTCAATACAATAGGTGTCCTAGCCAAAGATCCATGCTTATACTGCTCAAAAGGGACAAGAAGGGTTCTTTTATTCAGGTTTCCTCTGTTCCCATCATTGCGCTAGGCTGGTGTACTCTTATGGGGAAAAATGTAGGCAGCTAGAGACCTTCTCCTCTGCCTCCTAACTGCCGTAGTATTTCCCACCCACTGAAGCACTAGGTATTCCAGATGAGACAGAAAACTCCAGTGGACAAAAACTTCTCGTTCTGCAGTCTCTGCTCTTAGACCAGATCATCCCAAACTCACACTCACGGCTTTAAGAATCAACAGCGGATTCACACATGAAAGCTGCCCCGGTTGCAAGGACTGGATATACTTAACAAGACATTTCTATCATCCGTGCCCTCTTGACATTAATGTCCCTCAGTTAAGGCCCCATGCCTTGAACCACTGCAAATGTCATGTGCAATAAGATTATGAGTGGAATTTTACAATCATAAGGAAGGAAAACTGTTTCTTTTTGTTGAATATGGTGCTTAATTTAAAAAAAGAAGCATAGCCCTGGAAGGCACTTTGAGTGGTTTGGCAGTCCAAATGACACATGATATGATACTGTTATATGGTGTCATCTATGGAATACAATTTTTTTTCCCCTGGGATTCTGTTTGGAAAAACAATGAAGATCCCAAGTAATTCTCCACATTCCCACACAAGTGCTTCTCAGATCTAGTCACTCCCTTTGATAAGAAACATGAAGGACAAGGTATGTCTTTATATATATATGTCTATATAAACAAAACAAAAGTATAGACTTAGCCTAGCAAGTGTATAACTCATCTTCTCCCTGAAAGTAACTTAAAAGCAGGAGAATTTAGGGAATTCAGTAGAATGCTGTACATGAGTTTATATTTAACTTCTGCCTATCAGCAATTCAGGAACCATTGCTGATTAATAGACACTCTATACATTACAGATGAGATAGTTTTTTTCTGGCTCTGGGTACATCAGCTTCTTGCCTAACATAGTAATATCTAATATCCACATATTAATTCTTTAACACATTTTTACACAAAGTGTGGTCTTCAGCAGCTCAGGGCCTACTGGAAGTTAAATAACCACTGTAGCAGTTTTCCAGTGAATGCTGCTAGGATTGGTGCCTGAAAAGCAGAATAGCCTGTAACTGTGTTTGACCACTGCAGCGACCACTGGTAGAATCAGACATCTGAGAAATTCAGGATTTTGGGTTTGTTACTTTAACCGGAAACCCAAAGTTAAAAAAGCAGACTAGGTTCTTCTGTTAGATACCCGAGCATTTGCCCTACTCAGCATTGTTGGAGGCACCAACGAGACTTCTCTTAAAATAAAGGTATAGAAGAAACCAGCCTTACTCTGCAGAAAGTCCAGGTAACAATTTCATCTTTATGGGTCAAGAAATTACAAAAACAGCCCTAGGAGGCCACTAGCTCAGTCCAGACAAAAAAGGAAGCATTGGTAATAGGGCAGATGGATGTCAACAAAGTACATATGCACAACAATCCCAATTCAGTATATTCACTATGGAATAAATAATGAAAAATTAGGGAAAAAATGCCTGGACATAAGGCAGGAGTGGAAGTGGCAAAGAAAATCTAGCTACTTCACAGTCTGCACTGGAGTCCCTGCAGAATGAACTGTCAAACCCGAAAAGAAAATGCATCACTGAACTCAGAAAACTTTCATCAGACAGAATAAGACATTGGCTTGTGGACCTGCATTGACCCAAAACCACTAATTAATGAAATCACTGATTCCTCGCATTGGTGAAGTACTTACTTGTGTCTTCTCTCTTACCCCAAAGAAGATGACCAGTTGGGATGGGAGGATGAGATGCTGAATGTCTGCTGGGTGACTGAAAAAAAGATGGGGGAGGGATAGATTCAGGTAGTAATTTTGGAGCACCTGCCCTTGACCTCAGAAGTGATGATTCCATCGGGTTGGTACCTATGAGAAAGCTGTAAAGAGGTTTCTGTGCTGTGGATCCATACAGCTACAACCCACACATTTGAAACCAAAAAGTTAAGATTCAAGGTAAGTCTGGGTCAAGCCAAGGCAGCAGTGCTGGCAGATGCTCTGAGGAGGGCAGGTTTTCCCAGCAGTGGAACAGAAGGCTATGGAAAAGGAGAGTGGGTGTATTGTCTTTCCAAAACCTATCTTTGTCTCTTGCTGAGGGCTCAGTATAGACACTGTGACCAAGCACCAGGTGGGAGAGGAGAGTCAGAGCAGTTCAGAGATGGTGACATATCCAAGACCCATGCCTGCCGTATAGAGGAAGCCACAGGCTGTATGGCAGGGGAGGAACCATGCTTGGAGGGCAATTGAATCTCCAGGGTGAAGAGGAGCATTTCTCAGCCAGTTTAAGAGTAGATGTCAGCTTGGCTTTATATTTATACATGGAAATACATCTGACATGAGCAAGGAAACCTACCTCTTGGTCTCACATAAAGAATGTGTTCAGACTGCTCACAAAGCAATGAGACACCCACCATGATTACCGAAGACCTTACAGCTCCTCTAAATCTGCTGTTTAAAACCCACCCCTGGAAGAAATTGAAACAGAGTTGTTTACTTGTAACACCTAGTAAGTGATAGGTTTTCCCATGTCCCCAGACCACCAGGAGCGCCCCTGACCTCCAAAAGGGTAATATCCAAGAATGGTAGCTCAGTCCAAATGCACACAAATGGATCTCAAAACCTGTTGCAGGTAACATCTGCTGCTCTTCAGTGTGTAACGCAGCAGTGGGAAGGGGGAGATGTATTCCACTGATGAGGGAGGGAATATTTTGGAAAAGAACTGATGTCAAGACATGTAAAGAAAAGCTGTGAATGTCAAATTGTCCATGATTGCCAACAGGCATGCAACACATCTTCTGTAAAGTGCTTGGGTAACAGGAAAAGAGAGGACATTATGTTATCATCAGGAAATAGGAGATAATGAAATAGATGCCAAATAAAGAATGCGAGTTGCAGCCTTATAAAATAGTTCCTCTTTTCTACCCCACTCTTTTCCTTTCTAATTCTGAAATATGGTGTTCTGTCCAATACACATCTACTTTTTCATTTCACTGAATTTGGAAGAAAAAAACTACTCAATGATTATTCCCATCCACGTGTATTCTATTGAATATGAACAAATAAAAACTTTGCTTATTTGACATCCTAAAGCTGAGTAAGATTCTTTGAGCTGGAAGTGGGTACTGCCCAACCCAGTGGAACTCGGTTCATATACAAACTCACAAATGTTCATTGAATTCTAAAACCAGCAAAGGAAGGTTTTTCACATAAGAGAACTTGTGTCCAATTCCTCAGTTAGCTCTTCTTCTGTGAACAAAAGCATTTTCCCATTGTAAAATTAGGTGATGAATATTCCTTCCTCACAGAAGGAATCTTTGCCTGAGGAAAGGAAAAAAAAAAAGTAAAAGTGCATCCCAAGTTACACGGAAACTGCTCTAAACTCTGTTCAGTGGTCATGGTCAGGCTTCAGACTTAACATATCTTCTGAAGGGAGAGTAAATTGCAGGTCCTATTCAAAGCCATGTGAGATTTCCCCTGGAATTTCGCTGTTTAATATGTTTTTTAATTAAACTCCCTATCTAAAAAATATTAACACACCACTCATTTTCCCCCAATGTAGGTAATTTGTCCCTGAACTTCCAAGGCTGAGAGATGCTTGGAGCAGGCTTTCCTTTTTTGTATCTGTTTGTGGAGAGCTTGGCCCTTCAAGCTAGATCTCAGTGCAAGTAAGAATGAATCATTAGTGCAGATAGACATATCCAATTAAAAAAAAATAATTATTTTGTAAAAAAACCCCAAACAATGACAAAAACACAAAACCAAAAAAATCCCTGCAAAATGACAAAAAGACCCAAAAAACAAACCAAAACGAAACATCTAAAAAGCAAAAAAAAAAAAAAATTCCACCAAAAAACCCCTCCTGTTAAAAAAAAGTCACTTGAAATTTTTGTCTTTCTCCATTTCCAGATGTCAGTTGGAGGAGAGGAAAGTTCTGAGAGTTGAGGAATATTATCTGATCAACTATATAGATTATAACATGTATAACATATATATTATAACATAACATTATACCTACTACAAGAGAAACACAAATTCAGTAATGACAAATATTTCAGCCATGGGAGATTTCCTATCATAAATCACTGGAGTACATGGCTCTTCCTACATCATTTCTGCTCAACCTATTTGGAGATTGTCCCAGTACACACTCTGCCTGCTCACAAAGGGGACCTGTAAACATATTCACAATTTCCTCTTACTGGCATCCTTCAGTCCCACCTTTCCCCTCAGCTTCATTCAGACAAGTCAAACATCTCATTGAAAGCAAAAGCCCCACTCCACCTCCACACAACTATTAACAAGAGTTATTTTTGCACCAGCTCTTTCCCTTGCACCCCCAGTGAGAGGTTTGCTGGATGTGACAGCCAAAGCTGACCCATCTCTTCCCAGTGCCTCCCAGGTTCAGGATGCTGGTGCTCACTCCCACGTGGCTCATTTCCTCCCACATCTTGGTTTCAGCACCTCCCACTGACCTCTACAGGAGAGTAAGAAGCCTTGACTATATATAGTAAGGTGCTGAAACATTTCACACATAATCTGTGTGGGCAGAAGGTGGGAGAAGAGAACACTGAGAATTGCATCCTGCTTGGAAGGGACCATATTCAGACTGGCCTCAAAAAAAGTTGTTCTTCCTAAATATAAACAGTTTTAGCTTAAATACTTTGGAAAATACCCTCATCTACTGTAAACTTGTAAACTTGAGCCATTACACATCTCTGACTTGTCTTTAATTATGGATACAATGTTTTAGTATCTCCATAGGGAAATAGTAGTTATAACAGAAACTACACATAACAGAAACTACACATTACTCTAAACTTGATCTAAAACATGAATTACTGTAGGTGTCATATAATTATTGCCAATTCTCACTGTACCACTCAACTTCAGACCTTACTGAGAAAGTGTTTTCCTTCTGAAGTACTGACTAAAAAATCCAAAACAACCAGCCAAAACCCCCCCACCACAAAGTAAAAGCTTTTAATAACAGATTTCCAAATCTGAAAATTTTCATATCTTGTGTTTCCGTTTTTAGCCATTCTCTCTCACCTACTCCATGCTCTAAATATTCACCAGAAATGAACAATTTGCACGTAAATAATTATTATTATTAATAATTCAGCAACAGGAATCCACATTCTTTTATTTTTCTAACTACTTTCCCCAAAATTATTTTTTCATTTTGTAAATCCTCCAGCTGCACTGGAAACAGCCTTGGCTAACAGACAATTCCCCTAAACTGCCTGTCTCATACACCACATACGTCGCCAATAAAAGGGCTGCAGTGGTTGTTTGCAGCACCCTGACAGCTATATGTGGCACTGCAGGAGTTAGTTTCTCACCCTTAACTAATGTAGCAATACTGGTAATTTTGGCAGTGATGGCTTTCTCAGCTCAAAAATGTTCCCATTGAAACAGAGTTCTGCGCTAACTTGTCTGAGTCTTTTCCTAAGAGTCTTCCTCTTTGTGTTACACATGGACCTTTAAGTCCCCTACTTCATCCATTCACACTTATGTGAGGTGAGACCAAGGAATAAGGAGCCCTAGGCTTGGATTCTGAAAATACCCAACCACTGGCCCTATGTAGCTTGAGACTATGCCTTTGCCTCTGAATTCAACTCTTTGTCCTGAACGCAAAAGTGTCTTGCAGACCAGAGGCACAGGCTTTCTCTGGAACACAGAGACAGTCTAAGTATGAGAACAAGCACCTTGGCACCATCACCTTAGTGAGCTGTGTGACAAAGGTGAGCTAATACATAGGTTATGAAGACTCATCCTTTAAAATCCAACCCTTCCACTATAGACTGCAATGGAATTAATGCTAGCTATAAAATATCACTCTGGGTAAAAAATGAACTTTTAAAGAAATAAAAAGGAAAAAATCTAATCAGAAATCATGATCAGCTATCCTTTTATAAGCTGATCTTACCATGGATGAGTCACACTATGTATGAACTAATCTCCAGGAAACAAACACCCCCTATACTCTACTCTAGCTCTGGAAATTCTTTGGAAACAACACCTATTTCATTTGCCTCTGTAAATGCCACACAGAAACAATGTGAAACAGTAGGGAAAGCAAAAAGCAACATCGTGAGGCATCAGCTGAAGTGGTATTCTGAATTACTACCATATTATTCTTCAAAGAGATATCCCTTCCAACGAGATAAAATTTACTTGGGTTCTTCATCAATCCTTTGATTCTGCTTGTGTCTGTAGGTGCACAGGTGGAGCCATGAGAGCTCCATCTCCCATTTTTTTCCCTCAGAGAATTCCCCTCCTCATGAGGATCCTCCACAGCTGGGGAGCTGGCAGGAGCTTTTCCTGTTTCTACAGCAGCTTTAGTACCTCCTGCGCTGGATTGAATGCCACAAGGCATACTGGGAAATTATGGACCAGAGAGGTGGGAGGAAGCATCTTTAGGAGGAAGCAGAACAGAAGTTTTTCAAAGCATGAGAGAATGAAAAGGCCAGGTAGCAGATCACTAGAGGAGAAAATACACTCTATCTTTAGGTCTTTAGATGATAAAAAACAAAGTTCAGAAGCCACGCAGCTGTAACTAACAGTTTTCTAGGCACAGACATACAAGAAAAAAAATTTTAAAATTGTCGCCCTGATTTTTCAGCCTTCTGTTTGTGTCTCACAGTTCATAGTTCTTAAGTAGTTTCTCACACATGAGTGTTATAAATAGAAACAATGTTTTCGTTAGTCAAGGTAGCTTACATTCTTTATTTTAGAGATAGGGACAGCTGATGGGCAGTTGTCTTTACCAATGGGATGGGGAGAGGTGTCAACCTTCTCCCCCAGTCCCTGGCCTTTGTAGAAATACTCTAAAAGTGGAGTCAGATCTTGTAATAAACAGTTCATGCCTTCTCACCAAAGTGAGTGTGTGTGTGTCTGTGTGTGGAACAACGACAAAAAACCTCAGGCTTTAGCTGATGTTCAGAGCAGTTCTTGGCAGCTGGCAGAATTAGAAGCACTGCAAGAACCTCAACAGACTTATGTATTTAAAGGAATAATATTGAAATGCTACATGATGGGCAAAGAACTAAATAAAAAAAAAATTTCCATAAGAAGACAAGACCAAGGGCATGGTGCAACAAACTCTGTTATAGCCATACACTTGAGGAATTACCTACAGGTCAGATTTGAAAATCAGTGCTTAACAATTTTTCTCAAAATAAATTATGGTAAGAAGACATGGATGTACCTACAGATCAATCTTACTCCCCTCCTGAAAAAACACCCCAAATAATAAATCACTATGCTATAGATTTAAACTAGATTAATTTTTTTGTGTGTCTCTCCTGAATATGGAGAGGAGAGCTATGATTTGCCATTGTCTTGTCTCTTGTAGACCCCATGAAAACCAAATGCAGAGGAGACTGGGTGCAAATACTCAAGTGTGAAACTCTTCCAATGAAGACTATCCTGTGCTTGTGTATTTCCTGTAATGTCATAAGGTTATACTACAATTATATATCATACACATACTCATGAGAGAGTGTGCATTTTTTATTTTGGATTAAAATCCTGCTCCAGTGAATTTGCTGTCCAAGTTTCTTCCAGTTTTAATGGAGGTATGTTTTATGCAATATTTTGTGGTCTTTCTCATTTCTAGTTATACAAGTCTTCCGGAATGTGCAATACAGGCTAATTTTAATACTCCAGTTCCAAAATCAGACTTTGGGGGCATGTGCAAAGAAAAGTCAATACACCAAACTAAGCTGCCTTTAGTGTTAAGCCTCTCTAGATGTGTGGATTTGGACAAATATCTGGTTTTTTGCCTTAGTTTCCCTAAAACTAAAGTTATGCTCTACTGATGAAAAGCTCTGTAAAAAGAAAAAGGAATTATTATTATTTCTATGTACTAATTAACCCTTCAGGGAACTGTAAGAAAAAGCATAAAAAGTGGCACAGCTTCTCATCTCCCAGCTGGAGAGACTTGAGGCACTTTGGCAGGGCAGTACAGGAAAGCTTTGCGGTAGATTCACAAGAGGCACTGGGGCACACAAATCCAGCATGTATGTGCTACTCATTCATTATCCATTCCACTCAACACCAAACTCTAACCCTTCTGATTCTTTTGTTTCTTCCAGGCAAACCCCTAATCTCCAGGCACATCTTACAACTGCTAGAGTCCAGATCCCTCTGAGCAGCTAGCCACTTCATTCCTGCCAATCCATGGTGGCATTCATATTACTTTATGTCAGCATCTTTTAATACAGCCGGTCCTATCCAAAGCACAAATGGCAGTAGTAGGCTCATGTTACACATTGAATAAATTAAATAAATTGCTCAGTTAGAATACAGAAAATGGAAATTTAGATCCTACCCTGAGAGATGCAGAGCAAGTACTTTGAATCCATTTTCCAGGTCTGCTGAGGAGACACTTTCCTTGGGTGTGATCTAGAGGAAGAAGGAGAGTGACAATTTGCAAATTGATCATTGCTCATGGTTTCCATACCTGCCCTGCCATGGTTTAACTTACAAGAAGAGAAGTGATTTTATTAAACCCTTGAAGAAGGAGCATGGGATAGTTTCAACATCTGTTTCCAACTGGAGAGATTTGAGGTTATATCAATACTAGTTTGACCTGGGTCTTTGCTACAGTGCTGCTTTGGTATCCATTTCAGTAAATTCCCTAGTAAAAAACAGGTAGACTGCATGAGGACTTCAAAATTGCTGAAAAGCTGTTTTATGTGTGAGGAGATGTGAAATCAGGAAGCGAGGCACGCATGATGGAGGACTGTAGAGCACCACTTTTCAACTTGAACACAGCTCAAAACTTCTAGGCACGTTGTGTGTTCACTGAGTGCAGTATTTTTCCATATTACATCTTACATTACTGAAGCTGGTGTCAATTTGGACATGTGTGGAAGTAACTGGAGGTTTGCAGTATGGGTGGTCATATGCTGCATGGAGGCAGTATCACTTCTGCTGCATAAAATCAGAGAGCAGTGCTGAATGCTGCATCATCTGTTGTTGAGTATCCAGGTACTAAGGACTGCTTAACTGGAATTTCCTAGATTATTAGGGCATTTGCTGTTAGGAAAACTAAACAAAAATACCTTTCAGTTAGCATGTTATTTTTTTTTATGAAAAAAGCCTCACAATAAAAAACTTACCAAATAAATTATTATAGACATTTACCAAATTCTTTGCAGAGACAGTCTGAGACTCCTGGCTGCTGTGAAGAAATAAAAAAGAAAAAAAAAGTCTGGACTTACTTAGCCTGTCAGTCTGCCTTAAAAAGCACGAAACAACAGAAAGAATAACTTTGTGCCTGTTTCCAACTGCCTTCTCTCTGTGTCTATCAGTTCCTTTGACAACATTCAATGTTTGATCAGTCCTTTTCCTACAGCATCACACCACAAGAGAACAAGCTTCTAGAACCAGAGGTGAACAAGCATGTCTCTTGTGACCAGTGATCAGATTTGTTCCTGAAAATTGTCAATAATTCCCATCACAAGCTGATCAGCTTTGGCAAGTGTGGAATCATTTGCCTCTCCAAAAGCCATTTCTGGCCATCCTTTGCTCATGACTGTAATTGATAGCAATCCTATGCCATGGGCACTGGGATGACCTTGCTTGGGCAGGGAGGTTGGACCAGATGCACTGTAGTCCATTCCATCCTGACCCATTCTGTGATTCTGTGATTGATACTGATAGTAGTGTATAAGTTTTTCTGGAGAAAGAGTGGCACTTCTAGATTGTTTTGCATGCAGTTAGTAAATGAGTCAGCACCTTCTTGTAAAACAGTAGTAACTTCAAGTGTGCTGAATCACAGTTTCAAGGTGCTCTAAGGTTCTCTTATCTGCACTGGCAACACATTTTCTGTTTGCTTCAGCAGGGAGACTATTATTCTGAGACTGAAAAGAAGGGGTTGAGGTCTCATGTTTTATTCTGAGATCAGCATTTAACTGTTTCAGTGCAATGCATCTGCATCTTCTCTTGAGAGTTTTAATATATTCTTCAAAGTGATGGCTAAAGTCTTCCAGAGTTAAATGTACAGACCACCCAAACTGCTAACTCCACCTTGTCACAAGCTTTGTTAATGAATGTGGGCAGGGAGAAAAGAAACTATGAAAAAGAAACAGAATGTTGAATATATATTTAAAAATAAATAATTCTTAGAACACGAAGCATTGTTTCTTCTGGAATGAAATTTCCCATTCTTCAAATGTTCCACTCTTGCAAAATCCAGCCCCTCCTATGCCACCTTGACCTTCCTGTGTGTCTCTCTGTCACTCTCCCCTCTTCCTGCTCTCTTCCCACATCCTTTGCACACTTAGCTGAGACAGAGACAGTAAACTCAGTGGCTGCCTCTGGGTGACACTTCTTGGTAGCCCGGAAATAAGCACAGGTTTCCTGGTCACCTGCCCTCTGCCATTGGTTGGGACAGGGATCAACCTCTGTTTTCTCTCAGTCCAGACTCTTTTCTACATGAGGTATCAACTCCCTAAAATGGCTGGTAGGAACTTAATATAACTTGTGATCCCTACATCACATCAACTTTAGCTGAAAGTCACAAACCAATTTGCCTGCTGCCTAAGGTGGTGTAGGAGCACAGCCCAATAATCCTCATGTTCTTAAGAAGGAGGCCAAGAATAAACGAAGATCGACTCTAAACTCACTGCGATGATGAACACGGTAAACTTAGGTATTACAAAAATGAGGTTAAAAGTTCATCAACTGTTAATCTTATGTTGGCTAAACCTGCACTTCACAGTCTCTCATAATTTTCCTGATTTTTCCTGTCAAGATAGGGGCAGCATAGCTGCACGGGAACCAAAAGGAATAAGTGCTTGGGCTGTTTTTTTTTCCTCCCTCCTCTACAAATTGTCCTGTTCCAGATGTAAACAAATCCAGGTTTTTTTCACCCTATGGTGGGACTTTGTTATATCACAATTTGTCCTTTATGAGCCAAACCCTCTTTGTGTTGTAAGCACTGGCAGGAGTGACTTCACTGGGAGAAAGAGATTCCTACATCTGTGTTGCCAAGTGAGTTCAGGGTTGGGGCTGCAAAGTTCTCAACACCAGGGCTCATTTCCAACTCATGAAATCAATCCCATGCAACTTTCCCACAAGCTCATGCGTAGAAAGCACAAACGTATTTCCCTGATGAGGTAAAAGTATACAATCACCCTATCAACTTTGAAGATATGATAAAATCTGCACTTTAGCATTCATTCTATAGTCCTGTGTTTTGGTATTAATAATTTTGTTGCTTGCTTTTTACTCAGGGATTACTTTGGTAAAATCTTTCCTTCATATCCTCAAAGGAAATCAGAATAAACGATTGCCAAATGCCACATTTCCCATTGGGAAACAGCATTCTCAGCCATCTGAACACTTGGTGTACCACTGAACAGCAAGGCTGTGCTGCAGATAGTATTTATAGTACATTTATGAGACCAAAAGTCGTCAGTTAAACCACTAGAAACTAATAAGTGGGCCTAGTGTCATTTGAGTTGTCAACAGGATATAAGTTGATGTAAGAGGAACACCTACATTTTTATGCTTCTTTTCATGAATAAATGTACTGATGATAGTCATGCTTGACTTTGTAGGAATGTTTTGAGTAAGGAATATAGTAATTTCCTCCACTGCAGCAGTAATGATCATCAGACCACTAAAAGACACTTACTCTATAGGCATGCCTAATTCTTGAATGTGATCTTGCTGGGAAACCTCTCTTTTACAGTAAGCGTTCTCACATACTCTATGGGTTTTTTTCAGGGGGAGAGCTGGCAATAGAAGAATCACAACACTGAAAACTGTTTCTATGTATGCTAAAGCACAGAGAAGAGGCAAATATAATTTCATTTAACAAACAGAAATCCCTATTGAACTAACTCACATTTTTAAGTTCATTAGAGCCAATGAATGCATTGTCTAAAGTGTTGTGAAATTGCATTTGCGTATATGTATATATACACATATTTATATATATAATATATATGTATAACAATATCAAAGCCTTCTTTCAATAAAATAAAAATTCTTATTTCTCTTTCAAAAAATCAAATTCTCAGTTGATGAGTTTCCATTATTTGTCCCTTCACTCCTCCTGAAATCAAGTGTTGTGAGAGAAACTACTTTACACAGCTGCTTTGAAGAGGTAGGTAAGTGTCCAGAGGCAGAGGTTCTCATTGCCCTTCTATCATAAATACAGCATGCCAAGAAACTATGGATGAAATATAAGTCCACAAGGTTTGAGTCTGCCAGTTTCAGATCAAGTACTCTGGGAATAGATATGTCTACTTCTTTGTTGATTTTACTTCTGGTTATCATTAATAATTATCTGAATGATCAAAGAAAATCAAGCTGATAACAAATCCCTAGGATAAAATGCAGTTCAGTCAGTTCTTGTAAGTTGAAAAATCTCAAATTTTCACTGACAGAACTGCCTGATGCTCTTGCGAATTTAAGTTTTGAAAGTTTAACACTAACATTTAAGTGTACTTTATCCCATCTTAGGATTACAAGATAAAGTGCAGATGGCATCCCAAAAATGTAAATTACTATCTGCTCAGAGAACATGTGCTTTTAAACAAAGGCAGAGATTTCCCTGAAAAGGGAGGCTAAGGAACTTGCCTGTGCACACACTTATGAAGAAGAAATCTGTGCTGAGTTCTTTTCAGTTTGGAATAGGAAGTACATGTGAAAAAATATGGTGGGAAAGATTTTTCTAGAAATATATCAGCCTGGTTGAAAAAAGGAAGTAGTGAGACTTTCAATAAGTAGCAGAATTTTTAATGATTTCTGCTATTAAAATTTAGATAGGGTCCCGATAAAAGTTCCAGTGAGCCTTTTAGCTATGCCTTTCCTCATTACTTCTCTCTTCTTCAACCAAGAAAACACTGCGCTGTTCAGTATGAGCTCTGAACTTATGTCAAGTTGATCTTAAAAAGACAGGCAGTTTAAAGAAACTTGTGTTTAATGATACGAAAACAAGTTCATTGTCAAGAGCCTCTATTAATATAATTTGCCAAAACAAAATACACTGACAAAATAGAAAGCCAAACTCAGAGATGAAACAGAAATTTTAGATGTCTCCCACACTGGGCTTAGGATAGTATAGAAAACACGACAAATACACTTCTTTCTGATACAGCAATGTTTCCAGCACACCCGAGATTTTGCAGCGGTATTTATCAGATGATAGGAGAGTATGTCTGGGAGGAACAGCTGACATTAAGTCAGAATTGCTGGTAGGACGGAGGCCCTGTAAGAACTCACAGGTCATGTTTGCATTTGCATATGGAGATAGGGCCCTCTAGCATGGACTGACTTAGCCGAGACAGCTTCAGGCTGGCATAACAGCTGAGATTCCAGCCCAGGCTGCCCCTGGGCTCCAGGCAGATCTGCACAGCACACAGCGATCAGTGTTTTGCTGACTTGGTTACAGCGGCACCGAGTAGTTGAGCTTGACTGAGTCAAGGCAGAGCTGGAGCTGTGATCACGCCCAGTGTGCACAGAGTCCATACAGCTTGCCGTGAGCTCACCTGATTCTGCTGTTAGGGAGGATCTTTATAAAGCACATCTCTTCCTGTGGCCCCTCTTTCACCAGACAGACAGCACAACAGAGCTGCTATACTGGCTTCAACTCAACCTAGGACTCCTCTGATGCAAAGGGAACTGCTGAGATGCAGGCTTTCTTTGGCACTCAGTATGCAGGAATGCAAACTCGATTTCATGTGATTCTCTTCCTGCGTCCCATGTTAAGGAAAGGTGCTTATAGAAACACCTTTATGGGAAGCTCTGCCAGTTTAGATCAGCTGTGAAGCTGCGTGGCCCTGGACATTTGTGCTTGGCATAAATAGGTAATTTTTTCACAGGCAAATGAACACAATGAATTATCACTAATTATATTTCTTTTCCTTGTCCTTTTATGTTTTTTGGATTCTCTTTGCCATAAAATGAAACACAGATGCCTTTATGCTAGTCATCTTGAAACTAGACATGCTCATTACTAGACACAAGTGATTGATATTTAAAACTGTGTTATTCCTCATTGTGTACCAAGCTGGAATTAGTCACTCTCAGGGATATTTATTCTACATCCATAGTCTAGTTCCTGCTTGAAAGCATGCAGCAGGAATCTCTCCAAAAAGTACCTGATACTGGAAGGTACTTCTGTCCCTAGATGAAGAATTAGGCTATATAGGCACAAAGCTACATTTGCAGAACAAAGGCACCCACACGTGTCCCTTTTTACCTAGCAGAGCTCGCTGCTCTGGCTGGGGAACTCAAATCCTTACACCATGCATGGATACTGCATAACACAGTATCCCACAAAAATCGCTGTCTGGAGTGCACAAAAACTGCCAAGAAGGAGAGTGAGAGACCCAGCTAGGAGAGCAGGAGGCATTTTTTTGTACAATGAGAGACCTCTCCCCCTGCCCTAAGAATGCACTACAGAGATGTGGACCAGGGATTTGGGACAAGCACCTTGTCAGAAGGAGTGCAACCTCACTTGTAACTAAATGCTTCCAGGGCTTTTCAGAATGCAAGGTTTTTCATCGATGAGGTCATACAGAAACACAGAATGGGTAAGGGAGAAGAACCACAGTGAGTCATCCTGTCCAAACCTCCCTCCTCAAGCAGGGTCATCCTACAGCACATTTTACAGGATTGCATCCAGACAGTTCTTGAATATCTCCAGATATTCAACTCAAATCTGCTTCTCTGGAGAAAGTCCCTTGCTGATCAGCCATAGGTCAATTTGTATCTAAAGCTGTCTTAATTCCATGTTTTATTTTTAATGGGTTAAGGAAGGCCAAAAGATGTCTCCCAGACTTGGAGCCTCTGCCTCCAAGCTGGAGAGAAATCGCAGTGGCTGCAAAATATTAAATGTCTAAATATATGTCCACTAGGTCTTCTCTTATCAAGCTCTAAGTTGTCCACTTGATTTCACAACAGAAATATTTTCATGTGCTTTTAGACATCTTCAAACTGAAGACTATGAAGATTCATTTTTATTTCTTCATTTGTGAGAAACTTCTTTGAAATTATGACAGATAATCACTGATATATCAAATTGCTGCTGTAAGCAGAAGAAAGTGAATCCAAGTGTGAGTGAATTGCCATACAAAAGGGAAGCAGTAGCAGAAATAGAAAGCAAAAAGGATTTCAGTAATTTTTAAAATATTTTCCTTTATTTGGTTACAAGGATGGATTTACTTTAAAAAAACCCCTAAGTTTTCAATGGAATAACTATCCTAAGCAGTTATCTATCTACTCTCTAGCAGCTAGCTACAAATGCACTAGTTTGATCCTTTTTCACTTGCACAGCTTGCAGCAGACTGAATGCTCCAGGGATTTCACTGCCTGAATTCTGTGACTTTAGTGAGAACCCAGCTCAGCAGCCTTCTTTATCAATTGGTATCATAGTGTGATATTATACCTTTGGCTCTGTTTTCAGTGCAGACATGGTTAAGTACATGATCTATCTGCCAGCAAAACGGCCTGTTCCAAGCCCACAGAAGTCAAGAACAGCCTTTCTGCTGATTGGCCACATCACAATTAAATAAAGTTCTAACACAAATAAATCTGAGTATTTAACAGCATGTAAGAATGCTGAATTAAAACAGATATTTCTTATCTATTCTCTTTTTTTTGTCATCATTTTAAAGTTATGTCTTTGGAGGAAGAAGCCAGACTTTAGGCCACAGCATTGTAAGTCTACCTGACATCCAAGTAAGTTATATATTAGTCACATAGTTTGTATGAACAATTATTATTCCTAACTACAGTACACACCTAAAAGAGAAAAACTACTCAGTTCCTTGTACTTTCATGAATAAGAATAAAAGAATACTTAAAAATACCAAAGTAGTACTCAATCTACTGCTCATTCCAGCTGTCAGAGTTCAGAACACAGTAAACACGCAAGTTACTCCAGATGTTCACACCAAAGAGTGTGGTTGTTACTGGGGCAGATGCATTCTCTTCCAGTTTTACTCCTTATACGTATGATATTCTTTTCTTCTGCCTCTTGAAACTAATGTCCAAAGCAGAAACAAAAACCAAAACTCCAAACCAGTTCCTGTGTCTAGCTTCATAGCATTTCAGACAGCTTAGTGAGGTTGGGGTTGTTCTTTTATTCCTTTTCTGTTTTAGTTTGGGGGCTGGACAATACATTCTTAAATTTTTCAGCAGAGCTGTTGCTAGATAATGTGTATGGGGTTTTCAGGTGGTCAGTACTTGCTTGACTCTGCAATCACTGGTTATTAATGAATTCAGTAGTAGCAAAATTTCTCCATAGATTTTCTTGGTTTTCTGCAAACTCAAGACCACCTGTTCATAAAGCTGTGAGAATTTTGTCTTTGTCCTTAGTAGAAAGAAACTTTTACATAGTATGCCTATACACGTATCCTTTCCTAGCTGTTTATACACCCAGACACTCTCTTCTTTTCTTTGACAAAGTGATATTTGTGGTCTTCCCTTTAACTCACATTCACATCTACATCCCTTCCCTTTACCTTCTCCTGCTGTCACCAGTCATTTTACCCTCATCTCCACTTCTTCCCCTAGTCATTGTATTTTCCAGCCACATCTCCCTCTTTCTCAAAGTTGTCAAGGTTCACCACTTTGGTTGCACTCTTTCTCTCACTGTCAGCATGCACATTTCCTGCACCTCTCCAAGCCTTGCTTGTCCCTTACTGCTTCTTTCCTGGGTAAGGATAAGTACAGACAAATAGCTTTGATTCACTTATGAAGGCTATGTCAAGTATGGGCACTGATGGATATTCCACTTTGACAGGTTTTTTTTGAATAATGGTATGGCAGGGAAAGGCTTGTCAGTCTGGCTGAGGTGATAATGTCATAAAGGAAAGCAACAATGTGTCCCAGTCTTGAGCTCCCCCAGCACTCAAGCCAGCTTGCAGCCTCATTGAGGCCACCCCTCTCCCTGACCTCTTCCTCTCCAGCAAAATCAAAATACCTAGAAAAGAGATTATCTGGCAATTTGGTGGGCCTGCTTATGTACATATTTACTGGGAAAAGCAATTAACAGAAACTTCTAGCCTGACAAAGTTAAGTGCATGTGTAATTATGGACAGAATGAGGCCCAGCGACTGCTGCGCCTCTGGAAAATGGCGGCACTGGCCGACAGTTCCTGGCCGAGACGGCTGTGGGAGGCTCCAGGGAACAAACATGGTTCACAGCCAAAGAGCCAAAAACTCCACCCACCCACTACTGTATTAGACATCCTCAGCTATAATAAAACATAATTATTAAATCAAACTTGTTTACTTAATGACAAGAAAACCAGAATTGCAATGAATTTAACTCGGAGAAAGCCTTGAGGAAGAATCCGTTACAGGGTAATTTTTTTTTCATGACTAACCTAAAGAGAAACGTTCAAGCACGCCCATACTTTTGAGGAAACCCCAAACCAAACCAATATAAAGCACATACCTTTGGGCAGCTGGGAGAGCTGTGCTGCTTGGGATGGAGCCTGTGGCCCGCTGCTTTCCAGAGGCACCGCACCTCAGCGCGGACCAGCCGGGGCTCACCCGCTGCCCCACAGGCAGGGCAAGGTCACTGAGGGCCCAGTGGCTGCCAGGGCTGCCTGGGTGCCTACAGTGCAGTGCTGGCCTGTGGGTGCAGGGATGGGCCAGGCCCATAAAGAGCCATCAGTGGTCTGACATCATTTTACAGGAACTCCCTGAGGAGAGAAAAGAGCTACCAGCACAGGGCTGGTCACCGCTGCAAAATGGCTTCCCCCCAGGAGAGCAGGAGAGGCCAGGCAGGGCTGCGGTGCCCAGGCAGGTACTGCCCCAGAGGTGGTGAAGTGCCCCTGTCAGGGCTGTGCGCTCGGCCCAACACTGCTCAGGAGCCATGGTGTCACCCTGATTTTTTCAGCCTTCTCTTCTGTTTCACAGTTTCATGTTTTACGTTCTTTCTCACGCTCTAATCAGTAAACACCAGCAAATGTTTATCATAACTTCAAGGTAGTTTACGTTCTTTGTCTTAGAGATATGGACAGCTGATGGACAGTTGTCTTAACCAACGGGATGGGGAGAGGTGTCAACCTTCTCCCCAATCCCAGGCCTTTGTAGAGATACTATATATTGGAGTCAAACTTTCAAATAAAGTAGAGTTTTTAGTTCAGGCCTTCTAATCAAAGTGTGAGTGTGTGTTTAGGTGTGTGTGATGAACTGCGTCACCATGGCTCTGTGGGTGGGATGTATGGCTGTGGCATGGCAGGAGGAAGGCCTGCCATTTCCAGCAGCTTATCCTAGAGTAAGCATATTTTTTGCCTCCTTATAAAAGAAGAAAGATGAGATGCTGTCTGCCCTTCTCTCCTGAGTGAGAGGTAACTCTCTTGTAGTTTTCAAATCTCCATTTAAAATTCTTTTGCCATGTAAAACAATGTGCCCTTCAGACATGTCCATGACTGCCAGCAATGTGCAGTGACAGACTCAGTCACATGCAGCTCTAGCCAAAGAGTATCCGGGACCACATGTTTTTGTTTTGTGGGATTGTTTTGTGAACTACATCTTGATGTCTTCTAAACACCTCAGGTCTTCAAAGACCTCTGGCAGAGAGGTGAGGCTCAGATCTCCCAGGTGGTCTGGTCCCAGATCTGCACAGGTGTAGGGGATGTCATCTTTCCTTCTCTGACTAAAAACAGTGACATCAAACTGCTCATTCTTTAAGAAAAACAAAAACAAAAGGAAGAAAAAAAAAAAAAAGAGCACCTACCATTTTAAAAATGGTCTCTTATGATGTTTCAATGGAAGTTGGGGTTTTTGCTAGATGACAGGGGGATATGGCATACCCTGCTACGTGCCCTCATTAATAAACTAGTCTGTGACAGAAGCGGTATCCCCCTACGTATCTCCGTCAGTGTTGTGCAATAATTTCCACTCTAACCCACTTTTCTTGGTCACCCACCTAAAATGCTCGGGCAAATTTTACCCTTCAGGGTAAAAATTTCCACGCGTGACCTCTGCATGAAGCTACAAGTTTTTGGAATTTTAAAGTAAAACTGTCTTCTGAGAATAAGAGAAAAGGAAAACACACTTCTCTGTGTAAAAAAACCCAAACAAACCTCACCCCAAAACAGAATAAAAAAATTTCACTGTTTTTTCACAGCTCTAGGGATGATGTAAAAAATCATTATAAAAAGAGTCTTGCAAAAGAGCAGATTATTGCCTATGCTCAAAGGCTGCTGGATTGGACTTGACGGCACCATGCATCTGCATGCTTTGGTAAACAGGTGGGTTTATATGCTTTTGTATACATATAGTGTACAAAATACATACTTTTGACACTACGTAGCCTTTTCTATACATACATAAAAGTGTGCATGATGATGTACAAGTGCGCACTGTTCTCCATACAAATACTGTAGATGTAACTTTTCAAAGTACCTACTGAGAATTAGGTTTTTTGAGGGGAGGAGATGCAGTGCCTGGCAAAGGCACAGCTGGGATGTCTGTCACGCACCAGCCGAGTTCCTGTCTAGACTGCTTAAGGTAGGCAATGGTTCAGAAAGTATTGTCAGGGTCACTGACTGAGGGCTCATCAAATTTTATAATTTTTCCTGTACTTATTTTGAAAGTTTAAGGACTGTGATTTCTTAAAGACTGCAAATACCTAGGGGAGGAAGGCCTTGTTGTGTTGGCACAAATGATAAATGTAGGTTCCCCAGTTGCTCATCTCCTCAGATGCCAAGGCCCCAGATTAATCACAGACAAGCTGAGCTCAGGCAAATTTCTACCAGGCAAGATCTTTTCTTTCTTTTCTCAGAGGAAGGAATTTTTATACAAGCTGGTGAATCTTTGGCAAGCTTCAGAAAGTGAATTAATTCCTTTTAAACTATTGTTTTTCTGTTTTAATTTCCTAAGAAATTCTGTAGAAGGATTTTGCTAACAGAAACTTGATCACGGTTAAAAACCAAGAAAACATTTTACGTTGTTGGTGCATCTAATCACTTGGGAAAGAAATTGCTCAAGACAGCATGCCAGCAGGCAATGTCTGCCATAGCCACTGCTGTTCTCTCTTGCTTCCTTGCCGTCACCCCCTGGTAAGCCATGACCTGGAGAGACGTTGACTTCAGTGACATGCAGTCCCTTCAGAGTCATCATATCCACTGTGCTTCTGGTGTTATTGACTGGCTCTTCTCTGCAGTCTGGGGCATTCTTATGAGCACAGTTCTTCTTAAAAACAACTAATTTGAAGTTAGGACTAAAGTCATTACTGACATTATGCTCTTTCCATTTTACATCACATATCTCTGGTTGTAACTAAAAATGGCACATTTTACATTCAATTTTAGAAATAATACTGAGTCACATAATTCCCTCCTATTTTCAGTTTCTTAGCTTCTCTTCTGCAAAGATGAAAAGCATGCCTTTTACAAGGCTGTCTCAAGAAAAGACAGACAGAAGTTGTTTTCAAGTAGGTTATCTGAAGCACCAGCGGTTGATCTTATTCTATCCATATGTAGTGGTTATCACATTCACCGAATTTTTATTTTAGTGGAATAGGATTAAAAGAAAAGCAAAACAGGTTCAATTCAAAAATAGAAACAGTTAGATTTATTAACATACGCTAATGGTAAACAAAGAAAAACCAACCACGAAACCCTCTCAAAAACAACCCCCCTCCTCCCTAGCAACAATCTACTTTTCCACGAAAACAATGCAAAGAGACAAAGCATCAGAACTCTTAAGTCAGTAGCACTTAATAAAATAGTCTTTCATTCAGTCTTTTGAGAGAGACAAGTCCCTCCTGATTCTTCTGGTAACTTTCCACAAGAGACACAGTCTGTGGCTTCCAGCTCCCACAAACGCAGTCCGCCCGATACTGCATCCGTGAGCTTCCCAAATGCAGCCTTTCATATGGCCACATAAGGGCTGTGGATTTAAAGCACGGGGTTTCACCTTTTAAAGATGCACAGCTTCACAATAAAGGACTTCTTATTCTTCACTGGTGACAAGGCTCCAAGACATCTCAATAGGATCACTGCATCAATTTCTACTTCAA